>PVKP010030751.1:0-27642 GCA_004027715.1 Plecturocebus donacophilus
TGGCTTGATACTAGTAAGTACCCAATGAATGTATGTTAGCTATTATTATTATTATATATTTTTTTTTTTTAAAAAAGACAAGGTTTCACCATATTGGTCAGGCTGATCTCTTCTGACCTCAGGTGATCCGCCCGCCTCAGCCTCCCAAAGTGCTGGGATTACAGGCGTGAGCCACTGCGCCCGGCTATTATTATTATTCTTTACCAAATCTTGTGGATAAATTCTTCATATACAGGGTGACATCTGTTTTATTTTCCTTATATTCCATGATAAGCTCATCCTAAATAGAATATTAAGAAAATGTCGGCCAGATGTGGTGGCTCATGCCTGTAATCCCAGCACTTTGGGAGGCCGAGGCTGGCAGATCACCTGAGGTCGGAAGTTCGAGACCAGCCTGACCAAAATGGAGAAATCCCGTCTCTACTAAAAATACAAAATTAGCAGGGTGTGGTGGCGATGCCTGTAATCTCAGCTACTCAGGAGGCTGAGGCAGGAGAATCGCTTGAACCTGGGACGGGGAGGCTGCAGTGAGCCAGGATCACACCATTGCACTCCAGCCTGGGCAACAAGAGCAAAACTCCTTCTCCAAAAAAAAAAAAAAAAAGAAAGAAAATGTCTGCATAAGACTGGGTGACAATGATTGAATGATTGTGTGAGGACAGTCTAGAGGGTGCAGATCTGACACGTGATGTCAGATCTAGTGTCTTCACTAGATCTTACCTAGGGATGACATTGGGTTATGTGTAACTTAGTTATGCATGATTCTAGGCTGTTGATGACAGTGTCTAGAGAACGCTGGAGGCAAATGACTGTGGGAGATACCCATTCTGGATGAAAATGGGCTCAGGGCTAAACTGGGGTCAAATAGTTTGGGGATAACACCAGGTTGTGTGTGCAAGTATGTTGAGAAAGAATTGGAGTGAAATAGCACTGTGGGTAAGACCAGGCCTGGAGAAAACAAAGTTTTTGTGACAATGGTGTTGGGCAGTGGGTGCTGGCACCTGTTTAACGATTTTCTCTTCAAGAAAAATAAGACACTGACTTGTAGCGTTTTCAAATTCCGGGATGTAAATAGTCCCATCATGGTGGTGTCAAGTCCCCAACACGATGTCACGATGAGCCACATAGGAAGGGTCAGAGAGGAAGGAGAAGAGAGCCTGGAATTAAGTTTTGAAGACTCCAACATCTCCAGGCTTGGCAGAAGAGAAGTCAGCAAAGGAGCCAGAAGGTGCGCCAGAGGAGAAGGAGGAAAGTCGGCAGAGTGTGCTGTCCAAAGAGCTAGGGGAGACGGTTTGAGGCGGAGGAGGAAGTGTGGGGAAAGTTGAATGTTTCAGAGAGGTTGGTAGATCAGCCCCGCGGGCAGTCCTGCAACATGACGTCACCTGCAATCCTCATGGATCAGACCCGGCGCCAACCCAGGTGCACCCACCACCCTCACATAGAGGCTTCTGTCATCCTGGCCACTCAGCTGCCTTCTGTCCTTCTGGTAAAAGCATCCCACCCCTGTGGAAAACAGCCCATCCTTCCTCCAGGCAGGTGAAACAGTGTTGTGGGTAAGACCAGGCCTGGATCAAACAAAGTTTTTGTGACAATGGTTTTCGGCAGTGAGTGCTGGCAACTGTTTAACCATTGCCTCTTCAAGAAAAATAAGACACTGATTTGTAGCGTTTCCAAATTCCCAGGTGTAAATAGTCCCATCATGGGACTATTCCCATCCCCTTCCTCTAGGCAGGTGGCTCCGATCTCAATCATGGCACCTCAAGAAACTACGGTGGTCACGGCCAGGCTCAGCCGAGCAGAGCTGTTCTTCGGGATTTATAAGTACAGTACTGCACCCAAACCTCTCTTTTCCTCTGATATCATTAAACTGACATGACATCAGACCGAAGTGGCCTTTGGCAATGGAAAAAGCCTGTCTGTCGTAGAAGACGAAATGAGAAAGGGAAACCTGGATGTGTCCCTCTGTCCGGGTCTACTCTTGTTTTCTCCAGCTCTGAACTAACACACGGCACTGGCATTTTAAACACTTTACAACTATTGACTCAGTCATGGTAGGTGGGTACTACCTGGGTACCCCATGTTAGAGATGAGGAAATTTCCCCATGGCTGCAGAGTGCGGGAGCTGCGGTTTCACGCTAGGTAGTTCTGTTCAGAGTCTACAGTCAGTTAGGCCAGATGCTTCTTTGTCGTTGGGGACTTTCCTGGGCATTGTGGGAGAGTGAACAGCATCCCTGGCCTCTGTCCCCTAGATGCCAGTGGCACCCCCCTTTTCAGGTGTTACAACCAGAAATGCCTCCAGACACAGCCACCAGTTCCAGGGCGGGGGGAGAGCCACTGCTACTGCTCTGCCGCCTTCTGGTTCTTTTTGAATTGCTGTCACTGAGTCACCCGGATGACTCCACATTCACCACAGCTCAGGCTCACCTAATCTGTGTGTCAATTACAAATAACCCCATGGCCTTCAAACCCTGGGTCACCCCCAATGCATTGCCACCTGGACCCTGTGTTGCCCAGAACCCCACGCCAGCTACAAATCTGTGTCCCCAAGACTTTCTGTCAACCACAGTCTGGTCATTGAGACTTGTGTGACTCCTTACCCAGTGGTGTCCCTGCCTTCTGCCAGCAACCACAGCTTCCCAGAGTCAGGGTCACAGAGCTGTTCACAAGGCAGAAGGCACACTTGGAGAGAGGGACAGAAGGAACACAGGTGCACATATTCAAAGGCAGGGAGAGCCAGAGAAACCCACAAAAGCAGAAATACACAGAGAACAGGCCACAGCTGGCTACGTGGAGTGGGTCGCTGGCACCCACCATGGCCCCTGGCGGAGTCCAGTGTCTTTAGCCCCTCCTCCGCGTCTGGATTAGCCCCAGGGGCAGGCAGTAAAGCCAGATTCTGAGGGTAAGGAGCTTAGACCCAACGTGACAGCTAATCACCCACAGAAGGCCTCTGTCTAGGTCACGAAGCCCTGAGTAGCCTCTCCCCTACCACGGTGCGGTCGCTCCTCCCTCCATGGACTCAGGTGACAACATCCCACCCTCAGTATCTCACCAAGCCCACACCCGGATGGGCAGAGGGAAGAGTTCAGACCATCTCTTCTCCCTCTCCCTCTCCTGGCAGAATGCACGAGGAGGGTGTTGGCAGGGGCTGGGGGCCAAGGACAGAGCTTGGGTTTCCCACTGGATCCCAGGAAGGATCTGGCTGACACCAGAGAACTGCTTTTTCCTGAATCAAGAGACCTGCTAGGAGCAACGGCCCCTCCTCTCTGGACACTGATCTGCAGGGCCCTGAGGGTTACCAGGAAGAGAGAGTCAGCCTATGTTTTAGGGCAATGAAAGGCTGTGAAGGAGCCCCACGCCTCTTCCAGGCTGGCCTGGCATGGTTGCCATGGGGATGCCCCAGTTGCTCCAGAGGTGGCTTCTGGCCCTGGAAGCGGGGATGGCGGAGACAGTCAAGGCTCGCGCCGAGGCGGGTGGGGGTGAAAGGTCAGTGCTGTCTGGGAACATTCCTGACCATAGCTGAGGGCTGAGAGCCCAGGGTTCTCCCCCATGCCTGCTTCTCCCAGCTCACACCCGCATCTCCACCACTCCCACCCCTTCCAGCTCCCACTGCCTCTGCTGCTCCCTCTAAAGGGGTGGTCTCAGAGTCTGACTCTGCTGCTAGTTCAGTGGTTCAAGTGTGGGGTTCTGGCATCAGGGTTGACCAGGGTCAGATGTGTAGACTCAGGTGAAGAACTCAGGCATGTTGCCCCAAGTAAGGGCTCAAGGTTCCAGTGAGGAGGATGGGTATGAAGACTCAATATTAAGGTTCCAGAAAAAAATCAGGCAAGACACCAGTATAAGGGTTCAGGTTTGGAGCACACGTGCTCTCAGCACAACACGGGGCTTCAGGGAACTCAGGGGTAGGGACCCAATGTGAGGGCTCAGCTGGGGCTCAGTGATAAGGCTGCGGGATCTGTGCTGGGATGGTAATTTGTTACTAACCCTTTAGTGGTAATGTGTTACTAAGAACAATTGTTAAAGGGGTAAACTTTAGATGAGCACCTTTTAAAATGTATAACTTTAAAGGGATTTAAGGTCACCTTTAATTTTTATCTATATATTAAAGAGGATTTAAGGTCAGTTATATTCCTACAGGTTTCCCCTAATCTGTCTGAGGTTGGGTTTTCTTATCTATAAAATGGGAATGATAACAGTACCTAGCTCACAGTGTCATTGTGAAGATTAAATTAGAAAATGCGTGTAAAGTTCTTAACACAGAAAGTGCACAAAAATAATAGCTTTTTTAATAAATGTGCTTGAGGGCCGGGCACAATGGCTCACACCTGTAATCCCAGTACTTTGGGAGGCCAAGGTGGGTGGATCACTTGAATCTAGGAGTTCTCGACCAGCCTGGCCAACACAGTGAGTCACTGGCCTGGCCAAGGACTCCAAAATAAAACAAACAAAAAACAATTAGCCAGTCATGGTGGCACATGCTACTCAGGAGGCTGAGGTGGGAGGATCACTTGAGCCCAGGTGGTTGAGGCTGCAGTGAGCTGTGATCACATCACTGCACTCCAGCCTGGGTGACAGAGTGAGACCATCTCTAAAAAAAATAAAACTGGGCCCGGTGGCTCACGTCTGTAACCCCAGCACTTTGGGAGGCTGAGGCAGGTGGATCACGAGGTCAGGAATTCAAGACCAGCCTGGCCAGGATGGTGAAACCCCATATCTACTAAAAATACAAAAATTAGCTGGGCAGTGGTGTTGGCCACCTATAATCCCAGCTACTTGGGAGGCTGAGGCAGGGAATTGCTTGAACCCAGGAGGCGGAGGTTGCAGTGAGCTGAGATTGCGCCACTGCACTCTAGCCTGGGCGACGGAGCAAGACTCCGTCTCAAAAATAATAACAAAATAAAAATAATAAAAATAAATAAATAAATAAAGTGTGCTTGGAAATGGAAGAGAGAGAATGAAGCAAGATCACCAGAAATTGCTTCAAACCCCATGGCGGGCCAGCTGGTGTCACCTGTCCTGGAGGCAGTAAGTATGAAGGGATCCATTTTTCTCCCTCACCGAGGGAGAAACCAGGGGCTGTGTGGGGAGAAGGTGACAATACGTACCTTCCACGAGGGAGAGAGATGCTGCCAACCACGCTGGGAGCGTGCTAAAAATCAGTAGCTCAGATGCACTGTAGTGTGGCAGTAACATAAACTCATTCTTTAATAGTCCATTCATAGGAACAAAGGTTGAGGGCAAAGAATTTCAAGTTTTTTTAAAGCAAAACTCTAATTTAGTGGTTCTCAAACTTTTTGGTCTCAAGACCCCGTCACACTTTTAAAAATAATTAAAAGCCCAAAGAGTTTTAAGTGGTTTTATCTCATGATCGTCAATGTATTCAATATTAAAACTGAAAGTTAAAATATATATTAATTCAAAATAACAATATTTTTTATTACATTTTAACTAAAAATCTACATATACCTATGAAAGATAGCTATATATTTTCTAAAACAAAAATGTTAGTGAGAACAGTGGCATCGTTTTATACTTTTGCAAATCTCTTCACTGTCTGGCTTGGAGAAGACAGCTGGATTCTCAGCTGCTTCTGCATTCAATCTGTTGCAATGGGTTGCTTTGGTTAAAATATGTGATGGGGCCAGGCACGGTGGCTCACGCCTGTAATCCCAGCACTATTGGGAGGCCGAGGCGGGTGGATCACTTGAGGTCAGGAGTTCAAGATCAGCCTGACCAACATGATGAAATCTGTCTCTAAAAAAAATAAAAATAAATAAAAATATGTGATGGAAACTCAGCTTCATAATGTATGTAGCTGGGAACAAGAGAAGTATTTTAATAGCCTTTTCAGTTAATTGTAGCTATTCTTCTTTCCTCCATACCAAAACTCGAGGAGGTAGGTTCTTAAAGGTGAGTTTCCGCATGGACGTTTCATTCTCTGTTAACGTTACACTCCACTGGTCTGCCTTGCACTTTGAATAGATCTTTCATGCATGCATGATTTTGTAACATCGTGTATTGGTCATTTGGCAAATCTTAGTTCATCAGTTATGCAGATCTCCCAAATGTTGACACATTTCGTTATACAGTATTTTTTTTGAAAAGCACACTCATTAATGCTATCACCGGTCTCATCAGAACTGAAAGCTTTCAAACTCCCTGTAAGTAGACATAAGTTTTCCAGATTCTAATTTTCACTTGAAAATTCTAATTTTGTCATTGGTAACAAACACTAATAATTTTTCTTTCCTTGAATTGACAGGCTCACTTGATTCACTTTTGAGAAAATATATGCCAAATACCCAAGTCTGATATCTATAGTTTGTCATTTGTTATTTTAAGTAAAACTGGTGTTTGGTGAATTCAGCTCACAATTTAACGGCATAAGTGCTTTTCCTTGAGATAAGCATACTTCCCATTTTGTCACACAAAATATTTAAAAGACATGTACTCAAGGGTCAAGACTTAATAAAGTTAATAACGTTACTGCTTCCTCTAGACAATATAATCAGTACAGTGTGGTATTGGCATAAAGACATATAGATCAAAAGATGCTTAGCATCTTACAGACATGAATCCAAAATAGATCTGTACATATATGGCTCACTGATTTCTTTTTTCATTTTCTGTAGAGGTTGGGTCTTGCCATGTTGCCCAGGCTGGGTCTTGAACTACTGGCCCCAAGTGATCCTCCTGCATCAGCCTCTAACAGTTTTGGGCTGACAGGCATGAGCCGCCACTTCCGTCTTCATGATCCACCGACTTTTGACAAAGATCACAAGTTAATTCAAAAGAAAAAGAACAGTATTTGCAACAGATAGTGCTAGAACAATTGGAAATCCATAATCAAAACAAAAACAAAGACAAAGCTCAGCTTCTTCCCTTGCACAATTTAATAAAGCAAAATGGATACTAGAACTAAAGTAATAGCTACAATTATAAAACTTCTGGACAGAAAAATAGGGGGAAATCTTTGAGGCCCTAAGTTGGGTAAATATTTTCTTAGGACTCAAAATGTATAAACTATAAAAGAAAAACATAACTGATTTTTATCAAAATGAAAAACTATTCTTTGAAAGGCACTGTTAAGAAAATAAAAAAATAAGAAACAGACTGTGAAAAATATTTGTGCTCTTACAACTCAGTGATAATAATGCAAACTCATTTTTAAAATGGTCAGAAAGGTCGGGCGTGGTGGTTCATGCCTATAATCCCAGCACCTTGAGAGACGGGAGGATCACTTGAGCCCAGGAGTTCAAGACCAGCCTGGATAACATAGTGAGACCTCATCTCTATAAAAAATAAACAAATTAGCCAGGCGTGGTGTTGCAGGCCTGTAGTCCCAACTACTCAGGAGGCTAAGGTGTGAGGATGGCTTGAACCCAGGAGGTCGAGGCTGCAGTGAGCTGAGATCATGTCACTGCACTACATCCTGTAGAACAGAGTGAGACCCTGTCTCAAAAAGAATTTTAATTTAAAAAAAAGTCAAAAGATTTGAATGAATACTTCTCTCGAGAAGATATATGAATGGCAAAAAGTCCAAGAAAAGATGCTCAAACCATTAATTATCAGGGAATTGCATATTAAAACCACAATAAGATACCACGGTACACTTATTACAATAGCTAACGTTTAAAAGGTGGATAATGCCAAATGTTGGTGAGGATGTAGAGCAACTAGAAGTCTCAAAGTTGCTGATCAGAATGCAAAATAGTTCAGCCACTTTGGGAAACTGGAAACTTCTTATAAAATGAAACATTTATGTGCCTATCATATGCTCCAACAACCCCACTCCCAAGTATTAATTCAAGAGCTATGACAATACACGTCCATACAGAGATCTGTATGTGAATGTGCATACCAACTTTATTCATCATACCAAGAAACAGAAAACAGCCCAAATGTCCATCAACATGTCAATGTTTAAGCAAATTATATATCTACACAATGAAATAGCAATCCATAATAAAAATAAAATAACTACTGATACATGAAACCACAAAACAATAATTTTACTGCTTCATCAAGGACTTTTAAAGTGAAACTGACGCTAGGCGCAGTGGCTCACACCTATAATCCCAGCACTTTGGGAGGTCCAGGTGGGTGGATCACTTGAGGTCAGGAGTTTGAGACCAGCCCAGCCAATATGGTGAATCCTGTATCTACTAAAAATACAAAAATTAGCCAGGCTTGGTGGTGCGCACATGTAATTTCAGCTACTCGGGAGGCTGAGGCAGGAGAATTGCATGAACCCGGGAGGTGGAGGCTGCCGTGAGCTTAGATAGTGCATACTGCACCCGAGCCTGGGTGACAAAGTGAGACTCTGTCTCAAAACTATAAATAAATAAATAAATAAATAAAGTAAAACTGGCCCTTTTCTTTCCTCCTATTGTTACTATTTGTGCACCGTGGTGGAGAAGGACACAAAGGCTACTGGTACAGTTGGACTCTGTGCCTTGATTCACGCTTAGGTGCCAACAGTTTCACCCACTGTTGCTCTTAAGTCATGCAAACATCAACAAAGTGAAAATGGCAAATAACAATTTAGCATTGTTAGGAAAATAGCTTTTGCCTTGTGGATCCGCTGTAAGAGCTTACAGATTCCCAGGGATCTGGGATCAACACCCTGAGAACTGATGTTTAAATTAATTCGAATAGTCACGCTGACTTTTTAAAAATGACCCTTCTTTTTAGATATCACTCAAAGGCATGTAAAATGCTTTCACAAATATCCCATGGAAAAAAGGAAGACCAACTCCATCTGTGGTACTATTTGCTTTACTTCCTTGACAAATAAAAGAGGGGTTGGGGGAAGGAGAACCCGAGTAGGCCCATGGGAGTGTGTCCAGCATGTGAAGCCATCCATCATGCCGTCATGGTGAGAAGACGCAGGCCTGGGACCAAAAAGGCAAGTGGTGCTGGGAACTCAGGGCCCTTCATCACCTTTCCCCACATGATCCCACTGGCCATACATCCCTCCACAACACAGTCACACACACACGCACACACACACACAGAGCCACGCCAGCCCCACACACCACGGCTAATCTCTCACAACAAGCCCAACCATGGTTACACTCACACAATACGATTGTACAGCCACGCCAAAGCCACAAAAAAGCCAACACCCCACCTTGTTGTGCTCAAAACCAGGTCACACTATTCTGTGTTCACAGATGGAGAATCTCAATGGCCATACACCCAACCATCATTATACTCAATCTAGCAGAATGGCTCCTATTTCCTGGGCCCCCTGGCCATGCCAGCACATCCCCCCAGGTATATTGCGCATGGGGTGAAATAATAGCTTTTGGACATAGGCCAACCTGAACTCAAGTTCACGTTCTATCACTTACTAGTTCTGTAACCTTCAGCAAATCACTTAACCTGCCTGAGCTCGCATTCTAGAAAATGCAGATAATTCCTACTTTGAAAACTTGATGTGAGGATGACATAAAATAACCAGATGAGGGGCAGCGCCTTGTCTGGCCCAGTGTGTCCTGGGGATGCAGCTGTAACTGCCATATATGGCATCTGTCACCAGAGGGCACCAGGGCCACAAGGTGTCTGGGGAGATGGCTGGAAGAAAATATGCCGAAAAGGCCAGGATTCCTGGGGAGTTTCGGGGTGAGCACAGACAGGGTAGGTGTGGGATGTGTGTGGGGCTGGGCAGCTTTTGGGAACCCCAGCCAGGCCCCGGCCACCCAAGTGTGCTGAGGGGTACTGTGGGCAGCTCCTGGAACTATCTGGATCTAGGAAGGAGGATGGATGCGCGCTCTCTGTGAGCCAGGCCCTCTTCTGTGCCGATTTCACACACATTAAATCTTTTAGTCCCCACAACAATACCATGGTTGATAGTCACTGCTAATATTAATGGTATTCCTGGTGAGGAATACTGAGGAAGCTGAGGCCCATAGCCATTCAGTGGAGACCTGGGATACAAATGCAGGGAGTCTGGCTTCAGAATCCATGGGCCTAACCACAACTGCACACTGCCCCCACAGTGACCCCGCATCTCCCCTTGCTGGGGTTCTGCCAGGACTCCCTAACCCTGGCTGTCTTCCCTGGAGTTCAGCCAGCCCCAGCTGGCCTTTCCCCTCTTCTGGCCTGCTCCCCACCTGCTCGCTGGGCCAGCCCATGGTAAGAGGCTTATCACACATGTGTGGGGGACAGATAAGACAGGGTCCCCACATGGGGCTTATCCAGCCCTGCCATTCCTGCTGGGGAGCTGCCAGCAAATGGAGCCCCGCTGGGGGCCTGGGGTCGCTCCTTGTGATGTCACAGCTCTTTATGATGTCATAATTTGTAGTGACATCATTGCTCTGTCCTTCCTTTGAATCTGAGAGGGTTACTCAGATAGGAGTTGGAGAAGCAGAGTCAGACAGGAGCCCTATGGAGGCTCCAGGTCAGTGGGCCGGGTTGGGCTGGGCTGGAGGAGCGGATGGTGCCAGAGGATCCTCCCCAGGGCAGATGCTATTTTTGGTGTTGACTGCTCTGCTTATAGCCACCCCTCTTCCTGTCTTCCCAATCCAAAGAGGCTCTGGGTCCAGCAGGGGCAGGAGCAGTGGGAGAAATCTTTAGCCCTGCTTCAAGGCGGCTCTGGGGTCAGCCTCTAGCTCAGGAAGCAGCCTGCTCCTCCCCACAGGGAGGCCTGACCCTCAGTATCTCAGGTCTGAGAGGAAGGGGGACCTTACGTTCTATCCTTGGAATAGAAGTGAGGCAAGGTGGGATTATTAGGACGGCCAGACAGACGGACATAGGCAGACCTGTCATAACAGTCACACACATTGACTTGCTGATGTGGGCTATGGGCGAAGCCTCACACCAACACCATCACATTCCAACAGCCATTCATTCTCATAGCCATGCCCGCAGCCACACGTGGACCACAGACATACCAGCACAGGCACAATATCGCCTGTCCCATCTGGGAGAATAGGAACCCCTTCTCTCTCATGGTCGTACTCCCAGAGAGTAGCTCAATTCCCAGCACATGGCAGATGCACACTAATATTTGGTGAATAAATAAATGGACATTCAATTCCGCAGGCCTGTGATCAGGCTGGGCTGAGGCCAGAGGAAATGCCATCCCACCTGCAAGCCTGCTCAACCTCTTCAGACTCAGGATGGGAGGGAGCATGGAGGAAGAAATACAGCCGCCAGTGCCACCTCAGCCCCAACTTCAGTCATGGCCACTCCTCAGATAATAGGTCACTGAAGGGACCCCGGTTATGCGGGGACCCCAGTCCCTCCCTCCAGGCACAGTGAATCGGAACACTAGCACTCTGAAAGTGGGGGTGTTATGAACATGGGATGGTCTGGATGTTGGGTATCCCAGGTCCCCTGGGAATTGGGTGCTGGAGGCTCTGGGGTTTGGGTCCTCTACAGTGTTGGGTGCTCTGGCACCCTTGACACTGGAAATTCGGGACTTTGGGAGCTCAAAGCTATTTAAAAGTCTGGGTGTTGAAAGCTCTGGAGATTGGGGCTGCCCCCTCGACAAGGCCAAAGTCAATACTTCCTGTCTGTATGCCTGATTTAACCTGGAACCGGGGCTGGGGTGGCGGGGTTGTGAGGGGAGAGAAAACACAACAGGATGGCCTGGGGGGGTACATGGAGCCCCAGAGACAGCTCTTGGATCTGAAACCAATCTAACCTGCTCCTCTGCACTGGGACGGGGCAGGGGAGGTGCCAGGCACTGACCACTGGGCTCTAGGTTCAAGAGAGGAGGAATCTGAGAGCAAAGCCCAGGCAGGTACCTCCCAATAATGCTTCCTGGCTACTGAGGCTGGGGCTTTAAGGAGGTGGAAACCCCTGACCAGGCCTGGCTTCAACTACAGGCAATGTCCATCCTCCTCTACCTTCTCAGCAGGCCCCCGGCACCCCTCCATCAAGGTGCCCAGTGCTGCTAGCTCCTGCAGTGACCACCAGAAGTGGCCCAAGTCTGGCATTACTAGACACATACCTAAGCTGACTCTGTGTGTCCCAAAACAGAGGCCTTGACCCTGCAGGCTAATGACACCATGCGAGGAATCCAGCCAGCCCTAGAGGCTCTGATGCTGGGTGCAGCCCTCCCCAGAAATAGCTCCACTGGCTTTGGTAACTGGAGGCTCCTCAGCCACATCTTAGCTCAGTAGGTGGGGCCTGGCCTGCTTCTGCCTCACCCCAGAAAGAAGCAGGCCCACCAAGATGTCTGACCCCATCAGTGCTCCCATCCCCTCCCCGGCCCCAGTCTGTCCTCAGTCCTGATTCCCCTGCTCGCCCCACAGTGGCCCAGGCTGGCCATGCCCTTCCCACCCTGCCAGCTGCTCAGAGCCAGGAGCGCACAGCCAGGGATGAAGCTATCTCAGCTCTGACCTAGGCTGGGCCCAAACCTGCCTCCTTGGGGCCTCATTCTGATTGGGAAAAAACAGCCTCTCTAGTCCCTGTCTCAAGGAGATGGCTTTTCAAATCAGAATCTTTCTCACAAGTGTCTCCTCAGGACACAGCTCACCGTGCGGTTTCCTGAAGCTCTTTCTGGGTTAAGGTGGGTAAAACACACACATCCATAAATCTGTTTCTGTGTATACAAATAGACTTTGTGCTATGCCAGTGTTAGTCTAATAAAGCCCTCTGGCCAACATCCCCAATCTCCCTAATTACTCCGAGGAAGATTTTCTCTTCACCCCATGAGCTAAAGTGCTAGGCACCTCCCTGTCCCCAGGTTGGTCCCCAAGGCTTTCTCTTTCTGATAGAGCCTCAGAGGGCTGGCCCTGAGCACCCATCCCCCTCTCTTCTTCTAACTGCCCAGGCCCCAAGCCTGAGGGCATCCTGGAAGTCCGGCTCTCAGCACCCTACACCTGGCTCCCTTCATATGGATTCCTTGCGCCATGAAAACTCAGAATATTCACTGAGTGTTCTTAGTGCTCAGTGCCCTCTTCTACGCCTGTCCCCACCCCAGCCTACTGCTGGAAGGGAGAAGGGAGACCTTTTCCCCCTCATACTCTTCCCTGTCTGCCTTCCATTACTTGGGGGCCTCTTCAACAGCCTCCATCTGCCTTCCCTGGGTGGTATCCCTTTTGATGAGCCCCAGGGAGGAAGCAAGGAGGAAGATCCTAGAGGCAATTTACGGAAGGAGTTAAGTCCTGGCAGGAGAGATATGGAGGGCCTGGACCCCGTCTGCCCAGTCCCAGGAATTGGGCACACACACAACTACACAGACTTGCAGCAGTGCACACAATCAGTATTCCACAGATGTACCTACACAAATATACAATCAGGGGCTCAGTGTCTGGGGGCACAGACACAACAGGTTGCCCAGGTCCAGCTGTGTGTGCACACACGCACACAAGAAGGACCTGCACTTGGTTTGTAGGAAAATAAAAATCTCAAACATGCTACACCTACTAGGTTTGGGGACAAAGTAAAAATGAAAACAGTCTTGCTGATGAGACTAAGGTATCATCACAGATCTGATCAGGATTCCAATATGAAGAGGAGCCAGCAGAGAGCTGTCTTTGTACCTTGGCTCTGAGGAAGGTTTGTGGCATAGATCGCGTGTGGCCTGAAAGAGCTCACATTGCAGGGAACGCCTGGGCTAGATGCCTGTTATCTTGTTCAGTGCCTCTGATTATAAATTAATAAATTGGAATCTAACCAACGATTGGTCTCGTGTGAGTTTGGCATGTGTGCACCCACTTCTTGGAGGCTGACTGTCTCAAGGAAAAAAAATTAAACCGTTTCCTGGCCAGAAAATGGTGAGGACTCAGGGTCCAAAGTAGAGACAGCCTCTGCAGGCTGGGCCCCTTCCCTGAGCAGATGCCCCACTCAGGTTGGGGCAAAAACCAGTTCCTCTGACAGTACTAACTGGCCACTTTCCCTGAAAGGTGGTGGCTCTCACAAGGTATGCAAATGTGGGAGCCTCATTTCAAATGCCAGGCACCACTCCCCAGAAGCAACCTGAAGAAATGGGTTTTATATACACACACATGCATTTCCTTAGCCTTCTCTCCACTTTGCAAAGCTCCTTTTGGCAAAGACTCCACTCCCAAAGCCCCTTTGGCAAAGACTCCACTCCCAAAGCTCCTTTTGGCAAAGATTTTTTTTTTTTTTTTTTTTTTTTTTTTTGAGACAGAGTCTTGCTCTGTCGCCTAGGCTGGAGTGCAATAGCAGATCTTGGCTCACTGCAACCTCTGCCTCCCGGGTTCAAGCAATTATCCTGCCTCAGCCTTCTGAGCAGCTGGGACTACAGGCGCATGCCACCACACCCAGTTAATTTTTGTATTTTTTTTTTTTTTAGTAGAGACAGGGGTTCACCATGTTGGCCAGGCTGGTCTCAAACTCCTGACCTCGTGATCCACTCACCCCGGCCTCCCAAAGTGCTGGGATTATAGGCGTGAGCCATCACACCCGGCCTGGCAAAGACTTTTTTTTAGCTGAGATTGTAACCCAGGTCTGTCTCACCATAGAAGGAAGACTCAGGTTGCCATCTGCAGCCCTTGTAATACCACCTCAAAAGTAGAGCTGACCAAGCCAGTGGTCCAGGAGGGAGAAAGGGCTCCCCGGAGCCCACCCATTCCAAGGAGTAGGACCTAGGCCTTACCCAGCAGTGCCCACAGTCTCCAGCGGCTCTGCTCCAAAGGGAATGGAATTTGTTCTGACTTCTCTCTAGGGGGAACGCAGGCGCAGAAGGCCAGGGGCCTGGCGGGCTAACTCCAGCCTCAGCCCCCCAAAGTGCCCCAGGCCTTCTGGCTTCATTCCAGCCTAGTCCGAAGGGGACCACATCTGCTAGCTCAAGGACCCCAGCTGGAGGGCAGCGAGGCAGGGGCGGAGAAGGGGACTCCTTGCGGAGCCCACTCCCAGGGGTTCGCGGGGATCAATCATTTGAGTGCTGGAGGGACTCGTAATTTTATTCTCTGGGAGGAGGAGCCTGAGAAGTCGGCACGGGGGGAGGGGATGGGATGGAGAGGGGAGGACGGCCAGGGGAGCTGTACGGGTAGGGGAGGGACTTGGCTAGATCTCCCAAGCCTTCTCCACTCTTCAAACTTTCACCAAACTCTTAGCACCCGCCTCCCCGAAACCAAAACACAACAGGCTGTGGAAGAGCTGCGGGCGGACTCGCGGCGGCACAGAGCCTCGGGAGGCTGATGCAACTTTCCCTTTAAGAAAGCCACCTGGGCGCACCGCGGTGCGGACCCAGCACGCCTGGGCTGGGGGCTGCAGCATGGTAAGGGGGCCGGGGGATGGGGACGCTGCGGCCCGCGCCTCCGTCTGTCCTGCCGTCGGTCTGAGTGTTCGGCGGCTCCGCGGGGCTGAACCCCAGGACCAGCGTGTGCGTGTGTGTGTGTGTGTGTGTGTGAGTGTGTGATCGCGCATGTATGCGGGCATCTGTGGATAAGAGTGTGGGTGCACGCACCGGCATGTCTGTCTCGCCGCAAAGGTCGGGGTAGGTGCGCGCGTCTGGGTGTCACCGCTATCACCAAGGAGCTGAAGCGGGAGGGAGAGGGAAGTGGGGGAAGCTCCTGCGTGGGGTGGAGGGGCGCCAGACGCCGGTTCAATCGGGGGTGGCGGGCGCAGGCTGGGCGGGTAGCGCGGGAGCCAGAGCGTGGCACGGTCCGTCAGGGGCGCCAGTGGTTCTGCGCTCCGGAGGCCTGCGGGGGTCGAGAATTGGCCGTGCCTGCGCCCAGCGTGCGGGCTCCCGCTCGCTCCAGCGCCCCTCAGCGCCTGCCAGCCCGGCTGTCTATCTGGCCTCTCCAGCCGGCCTGCCTCCCTATCTGCCCGCCTAGTGCTGGGGCCGGTGCCCGTGCCCGTGCCCGTGCGCCCGCGGGTCCCGGGAAACCGCAAGGGAGAGTCCTGGCTCACTCAGCCTCTCTTTGTCCGCAGCTCCTGTGGCCGCGGCTTTGGGAAGGGACTGCGAGCGAGCGAGGAGTTCTTTTGGGGCTGCGACCCTGGTTAGAATCCGTGCCCTCCCCACCCCAACCCTCACTACCGGCACGCCTAGGGCGAGCCCGAGCAGCCGCAGGTGAGGGCAGGGGCCTAGCAGCCCCGTAGCGCCCAACCCCGGCCAGCGCTCCGCACCCGGCAGCCGCTGCAGCTCGCTAGCCGGCGGCGGGGCCCGGCCGGGCGGGAGCGGGGCTTGCCCCGAGGGCCTGGAGGGGTCGGAGCCGGCCCGGGGGCGGGGCTGTGGGGCGGGGACCTCGGCGCCCGGGTACTTTTCCACCGCAGGGGCCGGGGGCGGGGCCGCCGCCTCCACGCCAGCTTCAGCCCACACGTGGCGGCTGATGTAAGGCCCGTGCCCCCACATCTCTCTCCCAGATTAACGCGGACGCGCCCCCCTTCGAGGAACCGGGACGCTGCGGGCGGTGCCGCTGCTCCGAGAGCGACCGCGCCCCTGCCCGCCGGCCCGGGGCCTCCGCGCAGCGGGCCGGCAGATACTTAAAGGAGCCGCACCCCCTTTCGGGCCTGCTCTTGGCAAGCCACGCCCCCTCGCGCATCACTCTTAAAGGAGACGCGATCCCGCTAGCTGACAGCTTCCTCACAAAACGCGCTCTATTTCTCCGTTGAAAAGAGCGTGAGGGTGCGGCCGCTGGGAAATAAAGGCTGTGGGGCGAGGAGTGGGGAAGGTGAGAAGAACCTGAAAGGTTAAAGACTCCCAAAGTGAGGGAGCATCCGAAGGTTGGAGAGTAGTGGGTGAGGGGACTGGTTCTGTGGACTAATGGGCGACACTGAGCATGCCCAAGTGTTTCCAGGGACCGCAGAGAAAATGCCCCCCTTACTTAGCCGGGGCGGCGACTGCGGCTGTACCCGCTCAGTTCCCGGCTCTGGGGACACAGAAGAATCACACCTCTGCCCTGGAAAAGCCCTCCATCTAGTGGGGAGCCAGACTTGGGCACAAGCAAGCATGCCGCAATGCTACGTGTGGCAAGGGTGCTAATGAGACGTACACAGCGTGGGGTACAGTAGGAAGGCTGACAGAAACGCGGAGGACCTAGGAAGGCTTCATGAAGACGGTATCCTTGGGATAGGTTTTGAGGATGGGTAGGATATATACAGGTGGAAATGGGGACAGGGGTGCTCAAAAAAGAGGGAACGGGTGCCGGGACAAAGGCACGGAGCAGGAGCCCTCTGGAAATCCTGGTTAGTCTCACATGGCAGCAGATGGCCGCAGGTTGCTGACCTGGGCTCCCACGTAGAACTGAGGGCTCTTTTCTGCTCCCACAGCCCCTCCACTTCCTCCATCACAGTGAATGGAAATTATGCGTCTTTCTCTATCTTCCTGCTAAACTGTGAGGTCCTTGAAGCCAGGGAAAGAGCCTATCACCTTTCCATCCCCAGTGAGGACTCTAGGCTTGGCTGCAGATGGACGGTTAAAACTGATTGACCTGGCAGTCCTGTCCGACACTCAGCAGTGAGACTGTCAAGATGGGCCAGGGTTCTGTGACTGGTGTCTTAACATCAGCCCTCCTGTCCTGAACCAAACCTGCACCATCCCCAGCATTCGTCTCTGGACCGGGCACCGGCTTCCTCCCACTCTACCAGCAGAAACCAGAGACTCCTTATCCCTCCCCCGACGCAGTTTGATTCATCCCCAAGTCTCGCCATGTTGCCTTTTATATTTCTCTGAATCTGTGCACCTCTCCTCACCCTACTGTCACCTTCCTAACCTGAGCCCCCTCGTTTTGCCCTGGCCCGTTTCTAATTGATTTCCTCTCTTCCACTTCAGCCTTCCTCCAGTCCTTGCTCCACACTGTATCTAGGGGGATGGTTTCAAGATGCACATTCCACCAATTGCTCCTCCTTGAAGTTGATCTTCTGCTTAAAAGCTTTCAACAACCACCCTTGTCCTCAAGATAAAGACCAAAATCCAGACCCTAAAGGTCCTGGCCAGGTATCTGTGTCCAATTTCATCTTTGACCATTTCTCCCTGGCCGTCTGAGCTCCAGCCTCAGAGCCTTTCCACATGTTGTTTCATTTGCTTGAATCTGTTTTCCTCTTCCCTTCCTCATTATTGCTACTTTGCCTAGTTAACAACCTTTGGACCCTTAAATATCACTTCCTCAGGGAGGCCCTCCCTGAGTCTCACACAAGGCCAGGCCCCCCTATTGTAGAGTCTCATAACACAATCTTTCTCTTTTCCACCCTTTATCTCACTATGCAATTATTTTTTAATTTATTTTTATTTTTATTTTTTGAGATGGAGTCTCCCACTGTAGTACAGTCGCGTGATCTTGGCTCACTGCAATCTCCGCCTCCTGGGTTCAAGCAAGTCTCCTGCCTCAGCCTCCTGAGTAGCTGGGACTACAGGCATGCGCCACCACTCCCAGCTGATTTTTTTGTATTGTTAGTAGAGATGGGGTTTCACCATGTTGGCCAGGATGGTCTCAAATTCCTGGCCTCTGGGATCCACCTGCCTCAGCCTCCCAAAATGCTAGGATTACAGGTATGAGCCACTGCACCTGGCCTCATTCTGTAATTCTTTAAATTTTGGTCATCAGTTTAACTCTTTCCCCTTAGTCCATAAGCTGCAGGAGTGCAGAGACCTTTGAGTTCTTGGTGCCTAGCACAGGTCTGGCCCAGAGCAGACCTGCAATCAATATTGTGGAATACATGAGTTTAGCTGCGGCTAGCCGTAAACGCCTGCTAAGCAATTTAGGCCGTATCCTGTTGGCTATGGAAAACCATTGGAGGGAGTCAGGGATTTAGGTCTTTGGGAAGATTAACAGTTTGGAGGGGAGGAACATGTGGAGGGCTTGTGGTAAGGACAAAAATTAGGCAGAAATGTCAGAATTTACCAGGAAATTACTATTAGCTTCATCTTCCAGACTGAGAAAACTAAGGCTCAGAGTAGCTTACTTGATATCACATACCTAGTGAGTAGCTGAGCCAGAAATCCAGCCCAGGCCTACCAGATCCCGGAGCCCAAGCTCTTTATCATGTGCTAAACTGCCTCTGTGACCTGCTGCTGCTTGTCAACGGTGGTCCACAAATGGTCCAGGGGCTGGTCTGGGGCTGGTATTGTGGGTCTTCAGCATGTACAAGAGGCCTGGACATCATGGGCATTCAGTTGATGTTTTCCGAATGGACAGATGGGACCATGTAACAGAAATGTCAAAGGCAGGAGAAGCAGCAAAGCTTTACGCTCAGCTTATTCTCCTGGAAGCTGCCAGGAAGCAGTCTTTTCTCTCCAGTCCACAAACCATCTGAGGGCAGGGACTGCATTTTCAGTCAGAGATGTTGGGTCTGAAAACCCAGTTCAAGTCCTCACTTGAGCACTTGCAAGGAAGGCATTTGACCTCTCTTAAGTCCGTCTCGCCAACTGCACACTAAGAGGAATTCCAGGATAACCTGGGTGAGGGCACTCTGCAGCCTAAGTTCCAAGACACAGTGTCCTCAGTTTACTTACCTGACCGGCGGGCTTAATAATTTCCAACCCATGACATGGCTCATGGCTCTTTTTTTTTTTTTGAGACAAAGTCTCACTCTGTTGCCCAGGCTGGAGTGCAGTGGTGTGATCTTGGCTCACTGCAACCTCCACCTCCTGGGTTCAAGCGATTCTCCTGTCTCAGCCACCCGAGTAGCTGGGACTACAGGCACATACCACCATGCCTGGCTAATTTTTGTATTTTTAGTAGATACGAGGTTTCACCATATTGGTCAAGCTGGTCTCTAAACTCCTGACCTCAGGTGATCCACCTGCCTCGGCCTCCCAAAGTGCTGGGATTACAGGTGTGAGCCACTGCACCTGGCTTACACGGCTCTTTCTCATGCTGTCTGCTGTTATTACTATCATCATTGCCCTTATTAGTCCTTGACTGAAGAGAAGTGGTTTTAAGGAAGTTGAATCTCGAGTTTACAGCTGGGGAGGGAGGCATGGGGTAAGTGAGAAGGACAAAAGGGTGATCTCCTTTTGAGGGAGCACAACCCCCTCTGCCCCTACTTGCCCCCAGAAGACCAAAGCCATGAGCAGGAACCTCTTTAGGAAGACAAGTTGAGCCACAGGCCAGCCTGGGTCACATCTGGTACCCACCCTGCCCTGAAGAGAAGTTCTGCAGGAGACCAGGCAGCCAGGGCAAAGGGCCTAAAAAACCCAAGGGCTGATTTGCATAGGCAAAGAACGTCCTCCTCATCTCTCCTCCAGCCTTCTAGGGACTTCCTGGGCGAATAGGTGAGAGGTGGCCTTTAACAGGTGGCTGTGGGTGGGGCAGAGTTGCCTGGAGTAGCCTTGGGAGCAGAGTTGGCTTCTTGGAAAGGCTCCAGAGTGGCAGAGCTGAATCCTTCCTGGGTCCAGGCCCTGGGGAGTGGTTTCCTCACATGAGACAACTCTTTAAGGCTCTCTGAAGACAGATTCCTCCTGAGGCCTGTCAAAAACTAACCTTTAGGCCGGGCGCTGTGGCTCACGCCTGTAATCCCAGCACTTTGGGAGGCCGAGGTGGGCAGGTCACAAGATCAAAAGTTCGAGGCCAGCCTGGCCAATATGGTGAAACCTTGTCTCTACTAAAAATATAAAAATTAGCTGGTCATGGTGGCGGGTGCCTGTAGTCTCAGCTACTTGGGAGGCTGAGGCAGGAGAATCATTTGAACCCGGGAAGCAGAGGTTGCAATGAGCCAAGATCCCACCATTGCACTCCAGCCTGGGCGACAGAGGAAGATTCTTAACCTTTCTTCCATCCCATCTGACATTAAGCCAGTGCATGCCAACATCACCATAGGGCTGCTCCTTCCATGTGGCTGCTGCCTCCCAGCTCTCCAGCCCCACTTTGCCTCTCAGATGCTTCCCACAAGATCCTGGGCTGGCCTGGATCCCTCATTCCAGAGGCCCCGCCTTCGCTATTTCCCTCCATTTCAACCCAACTAACACTTCTTGCAAGCCCAGTGCTGTGCTACGTGCTGGGCACAGTGGGTAAAAAAAACACAGTCCCAAGCCCTCGGGGAACTCACTGACTCATGGTTGACGAGCTCATAAGCAAATAAGTGTCATATGAAATAAGAATACTGGTAGAAATTTGTACAAAACAGAAAGGAGGAAGCAACTTTTTCATTATTTTGAGAGAGAGGGTCAGAAAAGAGAGAGAAGAGGTGACATTTAGCCCAGTGTGCTGTTGAGGATGTATAGAACTTCACCTGGTGAACTCATGTGGAGGGGACAGCTAGGAGTGCAAGGAGGCGTGGCTACACAGGGGTGTGTGGCAGGCCCGGAGCTCAGTCCAAGTGAATGACATGACAGCAAGCCCAGCTGCCGTCGAGCCCACACTGAGTGGCACCCAGATGGGGAAGGACCGTTCTGGCCGCCTGGCTGGGGTGAGGATGGGGAGGGTGTGCTGATCTGAGCTGATTCCCCTCCTGGGGAAAGGCTGAAGCCATTCACACAGACCATGAAGGAATTGGACTCCATCCCAGTTTGGTATTCATTTTTTATCTTTTATAGGATTGGGCATCTGGAGAGTCAAAAATAGACCTTTGCCCGTTGGGACAGGCAGGAAGCCTGGAGATCAAGAGATCCAGGGGAAGGGCTGGGGGGACTGGGAAGGGACTGGATCTGGGGGTCTACCAGGAAGGAGCAGGATACGGACACGGCCTGCCAGAGGGCCTGGGCCAGCTGGTGGTGGGTGGCTCTGCACCACCTGTCTGGAGGGCCCTGTGGGCCACACAGACAAGTCCTCACCTCACCCTCTGCTGTCTCCACAGCTCTTGAGGTCTGTGGTCTGAAAGGCACTGGAAGCAGAGCCTGTGAGTGTGGTCCCCGTCTCCAGAGCCACAACCCACCGCCGCCATGGTAGGAAAAGGTGCCAAAGGGATGCTGGTGAGTACAGGGGCCAGACTGCGGGGAGGAAGGGGATCCCAAGCACTGCCCCTGGGACCTCCTGCCAGCTGCTCGCTATGATGGGAAGGCTTAGGAAGGCCAGCACTGCCAGGGCTCCTGAGTGCACAGCTGACCCAGTCCTGGGCAGGTAGTCATCCAGTCAGTCAGAGGGCATCAGGCTCTGAGCCCACAGAGCCTGCGAAGGCCTGCCAGAAGGCAGGCGTCGTGCTCTGCCTTGTCACATCCTTGTCACAGAGGTGCTCCTGAGAGAAGGGTGCAGCCCATCTGCTGAGAGGACAGTGGAACGCGGGGCTTGCAGCTGCCTTCAGTCTGGGCTGATCAAGGGTCTTCAGACCCTGCCTGGTTTTTCTCCACTTCTCTAGGTCCTTCTCAGTCTGAAAAGTAACAAAGAACATTTTATTGTGAATCCTCTCCCGAGGCCTCTCAGAAAATCTCCCTCCACCCTTTCCCCAAGTCTTGGCTCTTCTTTGCCCTCAGCCTTAGAGCACAGGAGAGGTGAGGCCATGCGACGCAGGGGCCGGGTGAGGTTCTTTTTATTTATTTTTATTTTTTTGAGACCAAGTCTCACCTCTGTTGCCCAGGCTGGAGTCCAGTGGCATGTTCTCAACTCACTGCAACCTCTGCCTCCTAGGTTCGAGCGATTCTCATGCCTCAGCCTCCTGAGTAAGTGGGATTACAAGCATGAGCCACCATGCCTGGCTAATTTTGTATTTTTAGTAAAGACTGGGTTTCACCATTTTGGCCAGGTTGATCTCGAACTCCTGACCTCAGGTGATCTGGCGGCCTCCCAAAGTGCTGGGATTACAGGCCTGAGCCACCTCCCCTGGCCTGGGTGAGGTTTTTGAAGGAGCAAGACTCACTGATGGATGGGGCAGCTCAGCACCAGAAGCAGAAAGCAGGAAAAGATGCCAGATCTTGTTCCAGAGGCAATGGTTGTCTTCCTTCTCTTGAGATCTTGCCTTGGGGACAGGCTAGACTGACAGCTTTCGGGGATGGGGACCAGGGACTGAGCATGAACAGTTTCTCCCTCAGCAGCTCCCATCCTGTCAATTCCCTGTGTTGCTTTTCTCATTTAGTGAAAGATTGATTGGCCTAGGGCCTCTCTACTGAGCCCTCCCAGACAAGCCCTGTCTCTCACCAAAGATTTCTGGGACTCAAAGTACCTGGTTCAAAAGAACAGTTTGGGCTGGATGTGGTGGCTCACGCCTATAATCCCAGCACTTTGGGAGGCTGAGGCAGGCGGATCACCTGAGATTAGGAGTTTGAGACCAGCCTGACAAAACATGGTGAAACCCCATCTCTACTAAAAATACAAAAATTGGCTGGACATGGTGTGCACCTGTAATCCCAGATACTTGGGAGGCTGTGGCATGAAAATCACTTGAACCGGGATGCAGAGGTTGCAGTTAGCTGAGATCGCGCCACTGCACTCCAGCCTGGGCAACAGAGCAGGACTCTGTCTCAAAAAAAAAAAACGCTGGATGCGGTGGCTCATGCCTGCAATCCCAGCACTTTGGGAGGCCGAGGCAGGCAGATCACAAGGTCAAGAGATTGAGACCATCCTAATCAACATTGTGAAACCCTGTCTCTACTAAAAACACAAATATTAGCTGGGCGTGGTAGTGCCCATCTATAGTCCCAGCTACTCAGGAGGCTGAGGCAGGAGAATCGCTTTTACCCGGGAGGCGGAGGTTGTGGTGAGCCGAGATCCCGCCATTGCACTCCAGCCTGGGCAACATGAACGAAACTCCATCTCAAAACAAAACAGCCTGTGTTTTGAGCAGAACTGGCCGTTCCGCTCCAGGCTTAGGATCTTCTATCTGGCCCTGTTCTGAACCTCCAGCATCCAACCCCTGACCCCATTCCTCAGGCCAGCTCTGGTCTAGCCCCCTACTGATTAGAGCAAGTCTGAATGAGCCAAGCTCCTGAAAGTAATCCTGAGATTCCTGAAATCTGGGTGCGCGGAGATGGGCCCAGATGGAGGTCTTATGACCTGAACACTTGCTAGGGGTGAATCCCGTCTTAGAACCCAAACATGGCCCCACCTTTCCTAGAGAAGTCTTGGAATTGCCATGGGCTTGTGCTAGGAAGTGGGATGTGGCTCTGCCCCTTCCTACCATGGAGATTCTGAGCCCCATGAAACCTCTGAGTACTCCCTGGTTTCTGTTCCTTCTCTGGAGTGACCTGGAAGGACTGGGAGGGCAGGCAGGGGAGATATGAGCAGACAGAGGGCCTGGATCCCAGTGTCTCAGAGTCCCTGCCTGAGCTGAGCTTCCCCGACTGTGCTCAGTCGGCTTGGCCAGCCTGCCTGTGGATGGGAATGCTGCCTTGGGACTCCCGTTCCCAGCACCAGGATGTGCCTAAAGATAGCTGGGGCTCGCTCTCCTCCCTGCTCTCTGGCCTTTGGCTTTTGCCCACTGTTGCTGCGTTTGAGGCTCATAGCATCTGTCCCATGGGCACCCCCAGTGATTGCTTGGAGATTCTATTCCTGCCTCCTTTTCAGTTCTGCTGGCGACCTTGGACTACTCCACTCTATTCTTGGGTCCCAGTTTGGGACTGAAGCCACCTCTGTTCAGTGCTTGTCTCTAGACACAGCCTCTGAGGCACATGGGGCAGCTGGTCCTGGCCGAGCCCCGTCTCTGCTAACACAGGCAGCTCAGTCAGCACGTTTGTGTCTTCTGTGTCTTCCTACGGCCAGTGGCTAAGGAAGCTTCTTTCTGATAGGGTTCTTCTTTGGACGCCCTGGTAGATCAAAAGAGAAGATGCTGAGGGGCGTGCATGTAAGCCAGGCACTTGGACCCTCCCAGTTCTCTGTGACTTCTTTCTGCTGCTCTGTTTGTGCCCTGGCATGCATGGAGCGGGCACTGGTCCCTACCATGAGATCCTTACTTCTCTCCCCCTTTACCCAGGTTTGAGTGTGAGGACACTGGCCCTCCAAGTCTCTTCAGTGTCGGCAGACACCCTGTGTTACCCTTGGAGCTTCTGCTGGGTGCCACAGCCAGTGCCCCATGGGTAGCAAGCAGCTTCCCAGCACGTGCCCAGGCCCACATGCCCACTGCACGTGTCCCTCCCCCACTCCCAGCCCAGATGGTCTCTGCCAGGCCAGCTCAGCTGCCTCCCTCACGCCTCAGCAGCTCCTAGGACAGGGCTGTGCGAGAACCCAGCTGGCCAGGGTGCCTCCAAGCCTGGGAGCAGCTGGGATGCTTGGGGGCACTAGGGGGTGTGTAGGGTGGTCCTTCCATGGAGACCTAGGGCCTCGTACACGTGCGAGGCAGGGCCACCTAGGTCTCAAAGGACGAGGGGCTGGAGGAGAGGGACCCAGGACAGGAGGCAAGAGAGCCTCCACTGGCTCAGTTTTAATCCTGCCCCACCAATGTCACAGTGTTTCGCAGGCTGCCACCCCAGTCCCTCCCGAGCACCACTACAAACTCATGCAGAGTCTTAGGCAGTCCAGGCCTCGGTGAGCTTTGACCTCTCCCCATGTCTGAGCACGCTGATTGTTTCTGCCACAGGGAAGCCTCACAAGGAACAGGAGCAGACTCATTTGGGCTAGGACTCTGGGTGCCAGAGCATCCAAATCCAAGGAGGCCTTGCAAGCACCACGGGCTGCCAGGGGCTGCCGCGCCCTCACCTGTTCTCATGTTTTGCCCTGAGGGTGTGGACACCTCCTGTCTGTAGCATCCGTCACCTAGCACATAGTGGGTACCCACCCATCCCAAGTGTTGGTATGCAGCAAGTGCTCAACTAGTACAGGCTTGGCGCATTATTGGGAGGTCACCAAGCACAGGGCTTGGCACACCTTGGGCACTCCCTTGGTAGAGGGCCTGTCCCTGCCTGGGCACTCACCTAACCCAAGTCTTAGCATGTGGCAAATGCTTAACTAGTGAAGACTTGGCACACATTAGACACTCCCTTAGTAGAGAGCCTGTCACCCTGTAGGCACTCACTTAGCATACTGCTAGGCACACAGTGGGTGCTCACTCAGGTCAGAGCTGGGCACACATGGGTCCTTACCTGACGTAGTATCCAGCATACCTGGGGTACTCCCCTGGTACAGGACCTAGCACACCACAGGGGCTCCCAGGCTGGAGCTGACACACAATGGGTGCTGTCTCGGCATGGGACTCAGAACACAGTGGGCACTCTGTGGATCCAAGTTCTTACACACAGTAGGTGCTTCCAGCATAAGATTTGACATCCAGTAAGTGCTGTCCCAGCTCAGGGAGTGGCACACAGTGGGCATTCTCCTTAGATAAGGCCTAGCACAGCAGAGGTGCTCTTCTAGCCAGGACAGCCTAAGCAGTGACCTTCCACTGATCCTAGATAAGCAGCTACCCACTCCCCAGTGAAATGGACAATATCTAGATCCAGAGGAGAAGGCCCAGCCTTCCTCAGCCTCCTCTCTGTTGGGGGCCCTGCCCCTGCCCTCTCTCTCCCTCCCCCACCACCCAGCCCACCTACTCCACCCTGTAGCCTGGCCTCCCACACAGCCTCCCTTCGGCCCTCCGCCATCCCTGGCACTTCTCAGTCCCAGCTCAGCGGGACCTTTCCTCCAGAGTCACAGGGGACAACAAAGCCCCTAGACTCCTTGCCCCTCTGGAAGCATGCCCACTCTTATTAGGAGAAGTCAGAGGCGGGAGCTGGGGGAGTCGGCCTCCCTAAGTGGGGCTAGAGCAGCTGGATCTCGCTAATGAGGCCTCATTACGGCCAGAGCCCAGCTGGGCTGCTGCCGCCTCCTGTCCCCATGGCCAGAGCCAGGGAAAGCCATCCAGCCGGGGCTGCCTGTTCTGGGCACCCGGCCCAGGCCAGGGCAGCCGGAGCCCAGAGCCCACCCTGGGTGGAAGTGAGCATTTGGGCATCATGGGTGACTGGACCTTCCTGGAGCCAGTGGCCCAGCCAGCACCTTGGCTCTCAGTCTGCTCCTGCAGGAAGTCAGGGGAGTATGTCTGGGGACCAGGCGCATGAGGCTGGCTCAGTGAGCAGCTGAGTCAGTAGGATCTGGGGCCATCCTTAGGATGCTTGCTTGAGCCAAGGCCTGCCCCATCTTCCCCAGACCAAAATGGAGATAATAGCGGGCCTACCTCTTGGGACAGCTGGGAGGACCCAGTGAGTTAGCATATGGGAAATTAACTTGTACCATGCTAGGTGAGTGCCCACAGGGTGATGGGCTGTCTATAAAGCATGTGTCCCATGTGTGTCAAGCCAGGACAGTGCCTGGCCCACAGCAAGCACTTTCTATATGATTTCTATTGCCATTATTACTGATGCTCACTAGATTCAATGATTGGCAGATGGTATCCCCATTTTAGAGATGAAGAAACTGAGATCAAACAGGTTAAGGGACTTGCCTAAGGTTATGTATGGTGAGAAACTGACAGAGCTAGGGTTTGAACCCAGGCCTGTCAAACTCTAAAGCTTGTGACTTTTTTTTTTTTTTTGACGGAGTTTCACTCTTGTTGCCCAGGCTGGAGTGCAATGGCACGATCTCAGCTCACTGCAACCTCCACCTCCCAGGTTCAAGCAATTCTCCTGTCTCAGCTTCCCGAGTAGCTGGAATTACAGGCATACATCACAATGCCCGGCTGATGTTGTATTTTTAGTAGAGATGGGGTTTCTCCATGTTGGTCAGGCTGGTCTCGAACTCCTGACTTCAGATGATCTGCCCACCTCAGCCTCCCAAAGTGCTGGTATTATAGCCGTGAGCCACTGTGCCCGGCTAGCTTGTGACTTTTTATTTTATCTTATTTTTAAATTTATTTTTTATTTTTATTATTTATTTATTTATTTATTTTTAGATGGCGTTTCACTCTTGTTGCTCAGGCTAGAGTGCAATGGCGCGATCTCTGCTC
>PVKP010030752.1:0-27639 GCA_004027715.1 Plecturocebus donacophilus
GAGCACATACATAAGTCAGTCTAAATTATTGCAATTGCCTTTAAAAGTTAGAATACATAAAAGATTTAGCACATTGTATTTTATCTGATTTCAGTTTTCATATTATCATCATTAACTACAAATACCCTTAGGAATGTACCACCTTATAACTTACATTCAAATAACCAATATCTCTTAACAGTTATTAAAGTACCATTAAATCACCTAATGGAATATATATATATATATATATATATATATATAATATATAATGTGTATTATATATACAATTTAAAAGACAAAAAATATATATTATGTATTATATATATAATCAGAAAATAGTTGTTTGTGTGTGTATGTGTTTTGGAAAAATATCTATAAATAGATTTTGCCCATTTTTCATTTGGATTTGTTGTATTTTTGCTATTGAGGTGTTTGAGTTCCTTATACCTTCTGGATATTAACCTTTTGTCAGATGCATACTTGGAAAATATTTCCACGAATTTATAGGTTGTCTTTTCACTCTGTTGAATGTTTCCTTTGCTGTAAAGAAGCTTTTTAGTTTGACGTAATTTGATTTGATTATTTGGCTTTTCTTGCTTCTGTTTTTGCCATCTTATCTCAAACATCCTTGTTCAAATCAATTTATAAAATATTTATTTTTTAGCAATTTCATAGAGTCAGTCTTTCATCCATTTTAAGTTGGTGTTTGTACATGGTGACAGATAAGGGTCATCTTTTATTGTATGTATGTTGATATCTAGATTTCCTAGCACCACTTATTGAAGAGACTACCCTTTCCCTATTGTGTGTTTGTACTTAACACCTTTGTTGAAAATCAGTTGCCTTTAATGAGTGGACTTATTTCTGGGCTCTCTTTTCTATAAAAATTTTCTATAAAAATCTCTTTTCTATAAAAAAGAGAGCCCAGAAATAAGTGCCATTGGTCTATATGTCTGTTTTTATGCCAGCACTGGGTTGTTTTGGTTACTATAGCTTTGTAGTGTATTTTAAAATCAGATAGTGTGAGGCATCAAGTTTTCTTCTTTGCTCATGGATGCTTTGTCTATTTGATATCTCTTTTGTGGTTTCATATAAATTGAAGTAATTTTTTTCTACTTTTGCTAAGAATTATATTAAAATTTTTATAGAGATTGCATTGCATTCAATCTGTAGATTGCTTTGAATAGCATGATTCTTCCAATCCATAAACATCAGATATCTTTCCATTTATTCTTGTCCTCTTCAATTTCTTTCAACAATGTTTTATAGTTTTCTTTGTACAGATATTTCACCTGTTTGGTTAAATGTGTTTGTTATCTATTATAAATGGAATTGCATTCTTGATTTTGTTCAGATAGTTTGTTATTAATATATAGAAATGATGCAGATTTTTGTATGTTGATTTTGTATCCTGTGACTTTACTGAATTTATTTGTTCTAACAGTTTTCTTGGTAGAATCTTTAATATTTTGTATATGTAAGAACATGTCATATACAAAGAGAAACAATTTGACTTCCTTCTTTCCAATTTGAATGTCTATTTTTCCTAATTGTTTTGGCTAGAGCTTCTGGTATTATGTTGACTAGAAGTGGAGAAAGTGGGCATTCTTATTACGTTCCAGTTCTTAGAGAAAAAGTTTCAACTTTTCTCTGCTTACTGTAATGTTGACTGTATGTTTATTATGCATGGCCCTTGTTATGTTGAGGTATGTTCCTTCTATTTCTAATTTGTTGAAGACTATCAGTTAGAAATGTTGAATTTTGTCAAATGCTTTTCCTGTATCTATTGAGATACTCATAAGATATTTGTCTTTTATTATTTAAAATAATCTGATATATTACATTTATGTATTCACATATGCTAAATTATTCTTTCATCCCTAGGATTAATCTTACTTGATTAGAGTGAATGATCTTTTCAATCTGCCGTTGAATTTTGATTGCTAGGATTTTGCTGAGCAGTTTTTAATCTACGTTCATCAGGGATATTTGCCTTTATTTATTTATTTTTTGTTGTTGTTGTTGTTCCATCCTTATCTGGTTTTAAAATCAGGGTAATTCTGGCCTCATACAATAAGTTTGAAATATTTTCCTCCTCTTCAGTTTTTGGAATAGTTTTTGAAATATCAGTGCTATTTCTTTGAATGTTTTATACAATTTAACAATGAAGATACGAATCCTGGGCTTTTCTTTAATGGGAGCCTTCATTACTACCTCAATCTCTAGTTGTTATTGGTCTGTTCACATTATGCATTTCTTCTTTTTTCATTAGTGGTAGGTTGTATGTATCCAGGAATATATCAGTTTCTTCTAGGTTTCCCTATTTGCTGACATAGAAATTTTCATAGCAATTTATTATGCTTCTTTTGTATTTCTGTGGTATCAATTTTACTGCCTTCTTTATGATTTTGTTTATTGTAGTCTTTTTTTGGTAGTCTAAAGTTTGTTGATTTTATGTTTTCAAAAAACTCATTTCATTGTTCTTTTGTAGATGCGTTAGTCTTTTTGTTCGTGCTCTGATCTTTATTTTTTTTAAATAATTTTAGGTTTTATTTGTTTTCGCTTTTCTAGTTTCTTGAGATGCATCCTTAGGTTGTTTATTTAAGATATTTCATATATATATATATATATGAGAAATATCTATATATGAGTGTATTGCTATAAAGTTTCCACTAAGAACTTCTTTTGCTGTATCCCATAATTTTTGCTATGTTGTGTTTTCATTTTCATTTGTTCAACAAATTTTACAATTTATCTTTTAATTTCTTCATTGGCCCATTTGTTGTTTACAAGAATATGGTTTAATTTCCATGAAGTTGTACTGTTTCTGAAGTTTTTCCTGTTGTTAATTTTTAGTTTTAATTTACTATCATCAGAAAAGACATAATACAATTTTGATTTTTTTGAATTTGTTAAGACTTGTTTTGTGGACTAACATATTATCTGTTCTATAGAATGTTTCACATGCTGTTGAAAAGAATGGATATTTCAAAGATCTTGGAAGGAATATTCCATAAAACATCTTTTAGGTCCATTCGTCTAGAGTGTAGTTTATGTTCAATGTTTTTTGCTAATTTTATGTCTGGATGATTTTTCCATTGCTGAAAGATGGGTATTGAAGTTCTCTACTATTATTGTATTGCTATCTATCACTCTCTTATATCTATTAATGTTTGTTTCATATATTTAGGTGTTTTGATGTTGTGTGCACATATATTTATGACTGTTACATCCTCTTGCTGTATTGGCACCTTTATTATTCATAATGGCCTTTATCTTTTCATAGTTTTTTACTTGAAGTCTATTTTATATGATACAACTATAGCTACTTCTGCTTTCCTTTGGATTCCATTTTTACAGAATATCTTTTTCCATCCATTCACTTTCAGCTGGTATGTGTTCTATGGATGAAGGCAATCTAATATAGGCAACAAATAACTTTATCTCATTTGTTTAATCCATCCAGCCAGTTTGCCTTTCAATTGGAGAATTTAATCCATTTACATTCAAGGTAATTATTGATAGATAACAATTCAGTACTGCCTTAGTGTTCCTTGCTTACTGGTAGTTTTATATAGTCTTTGATTTTTTTCCTTTTCTTTTACTGTTTTCCTTTGTGAGTAAGTGATTTTCAGTATCAGTCTGATTTAATTTCTTGCTTTTATTCTTAGTGTATCTATTAAAGTTTTTTTCTTTGAGGGTGCCAGTAGGCTTACAAAGGACATGTTATAGAAATAACAAATTATTTTATTTTGTTTGTTTTTTTTTTTAACTAATAGTTTAGGTTCAGTAATATATGTGAAGGTTTGTTAGTTACATAGGTAAACTCAAGTCATGGAGTTTTATTGTATAGAATATTTCATCATCCACAAATTAAGCCCAGGACCCAATAGTTATCTTTTCTGCTCCTTTCCCTCCTCCCACACTCTACCCTCAAGTAGATCCCAGTGTCTGTTACTTCCTTCTTTGTGTTCATATCTTCTCACCATTTAGCTCATTCTTCTATGTGTCAACATGTGGTATTTGCTTTTCTGTTCCTGCATTAGTTTTCTCAGAATAATAGCCTCCAGTTCTATCCATGTTCCTGCAAAAGATATAATCTTGTGTACTTTTTTACAGCTGTATAATATTCTCTGGTATATGTGTACTATATTTTCTTTATCCAGTCTGTCATTGATGAGTATTTAGGTTGATGTCATGATTTTGCTGTTGTAAATAGTCCTGCAATGAACACTTACATGCTGAGTCTTTATTGTAGAATGATTTATATGCCTCTGGTTATTTACCTAGTAATGGGATTGCTGAGTCAGATGGTAGTTCTCCTTTTAGCTGTTTGAGAAATCACCATACTGTTTTCCACAATGGTTGAACTAATTTGCACTCTACCAAGAGTATAAAAGTGTTCTCTTTTCTCTCCAACCTTGCCAGCATCTCTTGTTTTTTGACTTTTTAGTAAAAACCATTTTGACTAGCATAAGATGGTATCTCATTGTGGTTTTCATTTGCATTTCTCTAGTGATAAGTGATATTTAGCTTTTTTTTGTATGCTTTTTTGCTGCATATATGTCTTTCTTTGAAAAGTGTCAATTTATGTTCTTTGTCCACTTTTGATGCCATTGTTTTTCTCTTATAAATTCGTTTAAGATTCTTATAGATGCTGGATATTAGAAGTTTGTCAGATACACAGTTAGCAAACATTTTCTCCCATTCGGTAGGTTGCCTGTTTACTCTGTTGATAGTTTCTTTTGTTGTGCAGAAGCTCTTTACTTTAATCAGATTTCATTTTCAATTTTTGCTTCTGTTACAATTGCTTTTGGTGTCTTTGTCATGAAATCTTTGCCTGTCCCTATGTTAAGGATGATATTGCCTGGTTATTTTCAAGGGTTTTTATAGTTTTGGGATTTACCTTTAAGTCTTTAATACATCTTCACTGATTTTTGTATATGGTGTAAGGAAGGGATCCACCTTCAATCTTCTGCATACTGCTACCCAGTTATCCCGGCACCATTTATTGAATGGGGTATCTTTTCCCTATTGCTTGTTTTTCTCAGCTTTGTCAAAGAACCAGTGGTGATAGGTGTGTGGCCTTATTCCCGGGATTATTCTGTTCCATTGGTCTATGTGCCTGTTTTTATACTAGTACCATGCTGTTTTGTTTACTATAGCCCTGTAGTGTAGTTTGGAGTCAGGTAACCTGATGTCTCCAGCTTTGTTCTTTTTGCTAAGTATTGCCTTGGCTATTTGGGCCATTTTCTTTTCTTTCGTTGTTTCATATGAATTCTAAAGTAGTTTTTTCTAGTTCAGTAACAGGTTACTTTGAAAACATTATGACAATTTTGATTTTAAAAAAAAAGACAAAAAAATCTGATCCTTAACTCTTACTATCCAACATATTTCATTTTTGATGTCACAATTTATATTTTTATATTCTATATCCTGTAACAAATTGTTGTTGTTATTATTTTTTATTGTTTTGTCTTTTAATTTCCCCCACTAGGGATGTATATTAGAGTATTCTGAATTTGTCTGTATGCTTACTTTTACCTGTGGATTTTATACCTTTGGATGTTTTTGTGTAACATATTAGCAACCTTGCATTTCAGTTTGAATAATTTCTTTTAGCCTTTCTTGTAAGGCACAGTTGGTTAAATAATGCAGTCACAGAGAACCATCTTCTTATAGTTCATGTATTACTTTACTCTTTTTTGCAGTCTAAGGGGGTTTCAAAGTCTTGCTCATGTACTCAGGTTCCCTTGAATTTTGTGACTTTTTTGCATGTGTATAGTTGTTCAAATTGATGTTCCTACTGGGAATTACTGTAGATATTTACTCTGCCACTTTGCTGTGCCCTGCACACACACAAAATTATCATTTTAAATACTGCCAAAATGATGTTTTGAGCTAAATTGAAGAAATGAAAAAATGTAAATTACTTTGGCAGTCATACATCTTTTTCATACATTGTATTGATCATATGGATTTTTGAAAGCATTCTAAATTTAGTAATTATATATTAGGCATAGAAAACCTGTGTAACATATATTTTTCTGATTCTAATAGCTGAGTCATTGTACTAGAAGCATACATGTGTCCAGGATTTGCCATTCTCTTTTTTAGGCACAGATCACTAATGATGCAGCAAATATTTGAGTGCTTAAAGATGAATATTTGAGTGCACAAAGACAGAGACTGAAAATTTTTTTTAGCTGTACTTCTTCAGCTCTAATAATTGTGTTCACTATGAGGTGAGTACACAAGACAGGTCTATTCACAATAAATGAGCAAATTTTCTAACCCTCTAGCTTTGGACACAATATAAGAAAATAAGTTATTGAAACAAAGTAAGTTAGTAGTGTACCTTAGGCAAATGCAACTTTACTTTTTTTATCAAAAAATAAAACATTACCATGTTGTTGCACTCCTATCCTTCTATGTCCTATTTCCACATCATGGGCAAATATGTCTCTTATTTTCTCATCATTTACCTATTAATGTATTGAAATTTATTTTATTTATAAACTTCTTAATCAGAAAAAAAGAAAAAACTTGGTGAGGCATGGTGGTTCACAATGGTAATCCCAAGTAATCCCAACACTTTGGAAGGGCAAGACTGGAGTATTGTTACAGCCCAGAAGTTCCAGACCAGCTTGGGCAACATAATGAGACCCCATCTTTACAAAAAAAAAATGTGAAAAACTCACAGGACATGGTGGTACACGCCTGTAGTCCTAGGTATTCGGGAGTATGAGATGGGAGGATCCCTTAAGCCCAAGAGATTTATGCTGCAGTGAGCTGTGATCATGCCACTGCACTCCAGCCAAGGTGACAGAGCAAGACCCCATCTGAAAAAGCAAATGAACAAAACAAAGACAACAACAAAAACTCTTTCCAATGTAACCAATAAATATGTAATAACTGTATTATCTCAAGTAAATTGTTTAGATATGTATCAATCATTTTCTTCACCACAAATTATTTTATTTCATATCCTTTGGCCACTTCTCTGTTTTGTTTGCAGGATATCCACTCTTTTGCATAGGTCTTAAATATTGTTGTTTTACAGAATTCAGCCAAAACTTATTTCTCTCCATATACTATCTCTTTGATCTAATGCATTTCCAAAAATTCAGTGGTCATATAGCTTTCTTAATATATCTTCAAATACCTAGCTTTTCCTTAAGCCCGGCTCTTGAACTTATGATAAACGTATGAACTTTGTAGCAGAAAGGAACGTGTCCTAAATTTTACATAATTTTCTCTAAGATTGCATATTTGGAAAAAAACAACAAGTATTCTTAATTTAGTTTTTATTTCAAGAAAAAATGAAATCATAATCTCTAATTTCTTCTTCATACTTACTCCTCCAATGCAACCATTCAGTCCTATTACAACTTTACTACAAATACCATTCTAATAATCTATCCATCACAACCATTACTAATATACACCATTATACTGCCGTCTTGTGCCTGGCCTCATTATACGATTTCCATCAAAACAGGACATGACTGACTGATCTTAAAAGAACTTTTCTTTTTCCCTAAAAGCAATTTTGTAGTAAGCAAGAGAAGATCTCTTAGAGAAAGTAATCAAAGTAGCAATGTGCATATTTCAAATATCCTCCAAATGACAAAATAAATATTGCAACCATGAAAGAATAACCAAAATACTATTTTCTTTAATAATAATTGGGAACATTTATATGACTAATAACCTGGTATTAAGACCAATAATAACCCATAAAATAAATAATAAAGGTAGAACTAGTCTCAAATACAATCATTGTAAGACACAATATTACAATATCTAATGAACTAGACAATGTGAATAAAAATGTAGTTGGTAATATCAATATGTAAATGTACTTTTTATCTATATATACTACATAGTAATATATTTATATGTATTATTTAATGTCTTATAATATATCCTTAAGATATATCATATATAAAAATGTCTCACAATCTCCCTGTTTGCTCTAGATTAAGCCAACATCTTTCTTCTTCCTGCTTCTCTTTGTCATCTAAGCAAGGGGTTGGCGAACTTGTCCATAAAGAAACAAGTAGTAACTATTTTATTCTTTGCTGATAAGAAAGCAAAATTGAGAATATTATGTAGGTATAGTCGGTTTTTATGATTTGCAGTAACTATGTTCTATACAGTTTCTAAGAAAATTGCATTAGCAAATGCTGAAACATTGCTTCTAGTTGAAGTAGAGGGTTAGATTCAACAACCAATCAATACAGAATCTTGTTCTATGTGTGTTTCTGCTTAAAGACACCTTATTTGTTGTATATTGTTCACTTTTTGACATCGAATTTGTAGCTAACAGCACTATAACTTATGCCTGAAAAAAAAATTATCGAATACATATGTTTTCTCCATAAAGTCTATGGGCTTGCTCCTGTGGCCATTCTTTATTGGTCTTCAGCAATATCAAGCTGTCTAGTATCTTTTAAATAATCTTTCACCACTTACTCACTAAATACTAACACTTTTAATCTTTCATCTTTGCAAATCGTAAAACAATTTGTAATTTGATAAAATCTACTACCTTACAACTCAGTGTATGCTTCATAGACCAGTAGCACCAACATCATATTGGAAATGCCGAATAGTGGTCCATATTCCAGAAATAGTGAACCAGAATCTGCATTTGTATAAGACCTCCAAGTGATTTATATGCCTATTTTATTTGAGAAATACCGTTCTATTGTTTTTCTGACAGTGTGCTAAGATGGTGGGATACTCATCTGAAAACTAATGGCATGTTTGTTAAGTGTTTGCTCAATAAATCTGGAAAGATATATAAGTAAAATTACAAAACAATGATTATTATTTTAAAATGTGCAGGAAATACTGCTCTTTGATTACTCTGAAGGACAACAAATATATTCCAAGAAAGATAGAGAAAGCTTCCCAAAGAACATGCAGCCTTGGCAACTGAATAAAGAGGGAAATGTAGTTAGTATTACTTCAATGCTTGACATATGAAAGATATGGCATTCTTCTTAAGGAAGGGGTTGATCATTTGTATCTTTTGTTCCCAGTAATTCCTGGTACTTAGGAACTATTCATTGAAAGAATAAATAAATGGACGAATAAATTCACTTTGTCCTCAATGCTTCTCTTCACCACTAAATCATTGCTAAAACAGTAGACATAAAATGTGGAAATATATGTCATGTATTTTACATGTGGAACCAGCATAGTCTTCTTTCATCTGCAAATATTTTCTTGATTTCCAGGACAACTAATTTCTCATTCTAAAAGTTATTTTCCAAAAATTAATATGATAAAATTGAACATGAGAATGTTTTCTAATTATTCTATATATATGTTAAGACTGTTTATTTTGTTGCACTATCTGTTCTAGGTCATGGTTACATTTGTGCCTCTGAACCAACATGCTGGGAAACATCCTTGATTTGGTATTTTGATGTAGTTTTTGCCAGACTTGGGAATGGATAAAATAGAAAGAAAGTGACTGCAAAATTATAGCAAGATGTCCAAATCCACGTTATTTACCAATGAAATCTCTGATTCTGTAAACTATTGAAAATGTTTTAATTATTAAAAAGATTAAGTTACAAATGAATTTATCTCATTGATTGTATTTGCATTTTTTGTGCCAGGTGTATACAGAACAATTTGCTTCATTAGTCATTTACATTTAAACTAATGTCTACCTCTATTTTTTCTCTTAAAATTTTAACTAATATAAAAAAAAATTTTTTCATACTATACTGGTTAATTACATGTAATTGTAGTAATTCAATAGAAATAACCTAATAGCTGCATCCCTTAGTGTTTCTCTTTTAAAATACAGTATATTAAAGTAATTTTATCACAATATTCACAATGAAGGTTCTTCTAGATTTAATGCTCATCTTTATTTGTTGACTATATGCTGTACATAAATCACTCAAAATTAGAAAAAAATACCTTTGCAAATTATAGTAATCTAATGGTTAGCAGAAATGTGATGTTTTCAGGTTGACTTAGGTGTGTACAATGTTCTGTAATACAAATTGCCTTGATTTTAATAAACTTTATGTGCCAAAGTTAATTATCCTTGAGCACATAGAAAAAGATTGCCAACCATGTTTTAAACTATCTTTAATATGTCAAGTACAACAATGATGAGGAATTAATGCTACTTTCAATTTCACTAATCATATTAAATTGCCATGGCTAATTATAGCTAACAAGTTCACTTAGAAAAAAATAACTTTTGTACTACATTTGGGAAAACAATTTCTTACCTACAAGCTCTAATTTTTACCAGTATATGAAAACCAATACTTATTGGAGAAAAGGGCCTATAACAAGTAGAATGTTACAATTTTTATTGGGTGTTCCTTGCACTGTAATCAGACCTGCAAGTAACAACTCAGGCTTCAGTCCACATTTGAGGAAGATTTTGATATATACTCATGTCAAGTATATGGTTGTGGTTTATATTTTTCATCTAGAAAATAGACTGCTATTTCAAAAATTGTTTTCTTTCCTTATTACTTCTATTGCTTCTCTACTACTTTAGAGTATCTAGATATATCGATGCCATCACAAAGGCTTTACCTGCACTATATTATAACAGATGACATTAATGGAATAATGAGACATTACAAAATCTTATAAAGCACACGGTAGCTTTGTCATATTTTAAATGTCAGTTTGTATTTAATTGATAATCTATTTTTATAATCATCATAGGATGTTTTCTGTTTCTTGATTTTTACATATGCAAAACAAGTGTGTTTTATTACTAGTTGAAATTTAAACCACAATTTTGTGTTTTTTATGCTTAGAAAAACTGTTAACTAATATGATAACAGTTTATTTTCTTTTACTCTTAACCCATTCAGTTTCACTGGGTATAGAACAGAAACTGTTCAAAAAATGAGAGTAAGAAAAATAGCACCCAGCAGACTTCAGGATAAGTAGTGAGAAACATATTTATTTTATAATGCCTTTGTTTTAAAACCTATTGGTTTTTGACGTTTATATGAATTATATGATTTTTAAGTAGGTTAAAGTTACAATTAGAAAAGAATTATTTCGACCCTATGAAGATTATTATATATTTGCCGTGACTTTCTAGTGAAATTCAGTGTATATGATAAAAAGAAAGACAATAAAAACATATACATGTAGTTACTATTATTTAAGAGAACAAGGTCTAAGATAAATAAAAAGGACTTATACTTGCATTTATTTACAGCAAAGTAAGAAAAAGAAGAGCTATGAAACACCTGCAGTGTTAATAATTGAGCTCTATAACTAACATCTCCTAACACTGAATTAAATACCTTGAAAAGTAATGATACTAATAAGTATAAACTTGTGGCTATGAAATTATTTTTTAAATTTTACGTAGAAAACAGGTCGGAGTTACCATCTGTTTATTGATTACAAAGTAAGGGAGAATAAATATGAAATGTTGGACAAAATCAAGAGAGATTAAAATTATGTTTTGCTGGTAACGTAATGCAAGATATCGATGAGATGATGATTAAAAGGCAGTGTTTCTTTATCCTAAAGATCCATACCAAATTTTTTATTCTTTTCAGTTTGCTTTCCAAAAGGTAGCTTATATTGGAATGCTTACATATCTTACTCCTTGGCAATCTGAACATATAGCCTACTCTGTTTTGCTTTAAGTGCCCTAAAAGAGAAGTATAATGTCAGGCCTTATTTTAGTTTTTTTCTCTTTGAGGATACCTTTTTTTTTTTCCATATGAAAGTCTATAATATTTTCTCTTAATTGATATTACCAGGATACCTATAGGTGAATTTTATTTTTCTTCTTATTCTGACCTAGAATTCTGTGGTACCCTAATATGCCATCTGAGATCCCTAGCTCATGGACAGTAATTAAATTACTGCCTTTTCTCCAAAAGTATTAAGATGCTAACTTACCTGATTAACTCATTCACAGCGTCCATAGAACTCCAAGGCCAAAGCTTATCTAACTACATCTACATTTTTGGTCCTCTCTCATTGCTTCAGCTTGTTTCTCTAGGTTCTTACCCATTCCATAGAGCAGAAAATATTGGACTGGTTTTCTGTGCCAGAGCACTAACAAAGCGCTAGACTAATCCAACAGGCCTAAGGTAGATAGAGAAATTTAAGGACTTCCTAAAAATTGAGAGGAGAATAAAAAAGAAGTGTCATTACTATTGTTTAGAGTGGAGTGCGAAGTAGGAAGAAAATGTTAAAAAGTATTAAGATGTGAAGTTTTATCCTTTTTTTCCACAAGCTTTTCTGTTTTAAAGTCACAACTCAAACATTCAAGACAGAACTAATGATTCAATCTATCCAAGTTTCTTATCTCAAACAATGTATTCTGATAATTCCAATTTCCAGTTACCAAGAGAATGGGAGAAATTTACAGATGGTGTAATATTTTCTACTTCCCTATTTCCAAATGGAGGCTTCTTTTTTCCATCTTCTTCTAATTATTTCCTTTTCTTTTCCCCTTTCTCCTTATCTTCCTCCCTTGATAATGCATAAAAATGAATTAGAAAATCCGCTAGGCCAAAGTTTAGGGGATCAATTAAAGCTATACCTTCAACTATTAACATTTCAGTGTCTTTTACAACTTGTATATCTATTTTTGCTTTATTTTCTGGTCTTTCTACTGACTAACTTAAGGATACAGTTAATTATTTACATTTCCCACAGGAGTTTGAAAAATATAGATGCTGACCAAACAGCTACTTTCCAATAACTTCACTTTAAGGAAAGAAGATACAAAACTTTGGTGTTTAGTTTTTCCTTCCACATCAAGAAAGCACTATGGCGTATTTCATATATTAAGGTTCACCTTAAGGGCAATGTAAACAAAATGTTTATGCTACATTTCCCATTATTCTTCAACTAAATTGATCTTTTCTTTAAGTATATTTTTGTAAGGGTGTTTATGGGTCATCGCCAGTCTCTTACAAATTAAGTAAAATGTCTTGGATATAAAGTTGAAAATCATAACCTTGACTAAACTTTTTAAATATGAGATGACAGTTTTATTGATTGTTATGAATGTTTTGTAGAACAAGAAGGAAAGCTTATTGCATCTGCTTCATTCATTTTCTTTTGAGAAGATATAGTCTGAATATGTTTTTAAACTTGCTTATTCAAACATACTTCTTACTTGGCTGCTGTGGAAAAGCAAGAAAAATGCCCATTTTCAGCATTACATATAGGATTTAAAAACTTGCAGAATATTCAACTCACAGAATGAAGTTATTCTAGAATTTTCTGTCTTTACTAATGCCACTAGGAAATATAATACCTCTAATGTATCTTGCAGCAGAATATGGAACAAATAATGTGAGTTCTGTGGCATGAGGAAGAATGCCAACACTTACTTTGGTATTTTTTTTCAAGTTCTCATTTATCTTCTGATTGATTTGCAGTGACATTTATTTCAAATCCTGGATTAACATTTTAAAACATGTTGCATATATACTACCACTTCATTATCCCCGTTCTATTCAAGCAATATTAGGTTGCAGCAATCATTCTTAAGGAGTATAACCATTATTTCACATTCCTTCCAATTCAGCCATGTAGACAAATGCTACTAATTTACTTCAGTTAGAAAGATAGGCAAAATTATTTTTTTCACTCAGTGTTCTGTTGGTTCACCCATATTCTTTCAACAAAAACACATACTATCTACCCAATGGTCCATTCTTCCATCTTTGTTAGTAGTTTCATGAATGTTACTAGTAAGTATAATTTTCTAGGAATATATATTTATTAGTAAGGGAACAAACTAGACTAATTTTTTTAATGCCCTGGTTTAAGTAAGAAGTTATTTCTCATTCACATAATAATCTAGAGGAGAGATTATTTATGGGCTTTAGGGCAATTCAACTGCCCGTTATCAAGGGAATCAGGCTGTAAATTTGTCGGAGTTCTCCAGCATTTTGCTCCCCCTTCAGAGTTCTAGACAGCAGTCTTATCATCTCTTAACAAGCAAGAATAAGAGAAAACATAGTGTAGGTTATATAACTACATCTTTAAGGAGATGATCCAGAAATTTTGTAGTTGTTATAAGGCAGGATAGTAAACTCTTCTTTAGGTATGTAGCAAGGTGCCCAAATATACTTGAGAATTCTGTTTCTAAAAAGAATTGATGGATGCTAGGGATAATTACAATGTTCTACCCCATGTTAGGAATAGTAGATGGATGATGATTGTCATGGAATAAAAGACTTTTTATACTTTTATTATTTATACATGGAGTTTTAAACTGCAAGAAGAATGATATATCTACACTTGGCTTTTTAGGATACAGCCTCCCTCCTGGCTGTTTTCACAGGCTTGTGTTGAGTGTCTGCAGCTTTTCCAGGGACATGGTACAAGCTGTCACTGGATCTACCATTTTGGAGTCTGGAAGACAGTGGCCCTCTTCTCACAGTTCGACTAGTCAGTGCCACAGTAGGGACTCTGTGTGGGGGCTCTGACCCCACAATTCCCTTCCATACTGCTCAAGCAAATGTTTTCTATGAGAGCCCAACATCTGCAGCAAACTCCTGCCTGGACATCCAGCTGTTTCCACACATCTTCTGACATTTAGGCAAACCTCATTTAGCCAAACCTCAGTTCATTTGACATTTAGCCAAACCTCAGTTCTTGGCTTCTGTGCACTTGCAGATTCAACACTTCACAGAAGCTGCCAAGGCTTGGGGCTTGCACTCTCTGAAGCCATGGGCTGATCTGTTCCTTGGCCCTTTTTAATTATGGCTAGAGCAGTTGGGACACAGGGCACCAAGTCTCTGTACTGCACACAGCATGGGGACCCTGGCCTGGCCCACAAAACCATTTTGCTTCCTAGGCTTCCAGGCCTGTGATAGGAGGAGCTGCCAGGAAGACCTATGATATGCCCTGAAGATATTTTCCCAATTTTCTTAAGGATTAACATTAAGTCCTTTGTTATTTGTGCAAATTTCTGCAGCCAACTTGAACTTCTCCTCAGAAAATGGGATTTTCTTTTCTATCATTATCAGCCTGCAAATTTTCTGAACTTTTGTGCTCTGCTTCCCTTATAAAGCTGAATGCCTTTAACAGCACCCAAGTCAACTCTTGAATGCATGGATGCTTAGAAATTTCTTCCATTAGCTATGCTATATCATCTCTCTCAAGTTCAATATTCCACAAATCTCTAGGGTGGGGGGAAAATGCTGACAGTCTCTTTGCCGAAACATAACAAGGGTCACTTTAGCTCTACCTCCCAAGAAGTTCCTCAGCTCCATCTAAAATAACCTCAGCCTGGATGCTATTGTCCATATCACTATCAGGCTTTTGGGAAAAGCCACTCAACAAGTCTCTAGGAAGTTTCAAACTTTTCTACATTTTTCTTTCTTCTTCTGAGCCCTCCAAACTGTTTAAACCTCTGCCTGTCACCCAGTTTCAAAATCACTTCCACATTTTCAGGTATCTTTTCAGCAGTGCCCCAGTTTACTGGTACCAATTTACTGTACTCTATTTTCACACTTATGATAAAGATGTACCTGAGACTATGCAATTTACAAAATAAAGCGATTTTATTGGACTCACAGTTCCATGTGGCTGGGGAGGCCTCAGAATTATGGCAGAAGGCAAGGAGGAGCAAGTCACGTCTTACATCAATGGCAGCAGGCAAAGGGAGAGAGCTTGTGGAGGGAAACTTCCCCCTTATAACACCATCAGATCTTGTGAGACTTATGTGCTATTAAGAGAACAGCATGGGAAAGACCCGCCCCATGATTCAGTTATCTCCCACCAGGGCCCTCCTACAACATATGAGAATAATGGAAGCTACAAGATGAGATTTGGTTGGGGGCACAGAGCCAACCATATCACTACCCAAAAGAAAAGGAATCTTTATATCAAAAAATACCTGCACTCATAAGTTTACCACAGCACTATTCCCAATGGTGAAGATATGGAATCAAACTAAGCTTCCATTAACATTTATTAATGATTGGATAAAGAACACATGGTGGAATGAAATGGAACACATAATGGAATACTGTTCAGCTATAAAAATAATGGCATTATATCTTTTGCAGCGTTATGGATAGAACAGAGGTCATTATCTTAAGTGAAACAATTCAGAGACGGAAAGACAGATGCCACATGTTCTTATTTATAAGTGGATGCTAAATAATATGTACACACTAACATAATGTGTGGAATAATAATCACTAAAGACTCAGATGGGTAGGACAGTAGGAGTGGAGTAAGAGATAAAAAATTTATGAATGGGGACAATGTACATTATTCAGGTGATGGTTATACTAAAAGCCCAGACTTTACCCTAAGCAATACATCCAATTAAAATCACACTTGTATCTCTTAAATTTATACAAATAAAAACAAATTCTGAAGTGATATTGACAACTTAATATGAGAGTTTCCAAACTTTATACTGTGTCCCAAATAATATCAAAATAGGCTATACACTCGTCTAGTTATAAGAGCCAAGTGCAAATGTCTGCTCTGTGCTGTATTCATAATCAGATTTTATTTTTCCTCTGAGGGTGTAAGCTTACCTCCTTAAATCACATTTGTAATGAATTGAAATTAAGATGTCAGTTATTTACTTCACTATGTATTGACATTGCATTATTAATGTTTGTTGAAGAGCTATGATTTTTACTATAAACTTATATCTGGTGATCCTAATAGGTCACTGTAACCTTTCTTCTTGTCTAAAGTTATATCAATATGCTCATAAAGAAGGGGCAAAATCTGAAAGTTTGGATTCTGCTCAAACATAGAACTTTTGTATGTAAAATATGTTACATTCTTATATAATATGCTACATGTTCATTAAAAATTAGACAATTTAAATAATAATATATTTAATGTAGAAACAATTAATTCCCTTTTAAAAATAAATTTATACCCATTCCAAGCATTAAGAAAGACGAAACTAGTTCATGTGAAAATTTATAAATTATGAGATGTATGATGAAAACTTAAAATGTCTTATTTAATAAATATGAAACTAATAAATACGACAAAATATAATTTTGATAAAGTCATGTGACTCCCATAATTTTTCTTTTTAGATTTCTAATCAGAACAGATGATAGGCAGTGGCATGTCTATCTGCTTGTCAATAGACATTAAATAAAATTGAGTGATTGCAATTATAAAATAAGTTTATATACAAATACTTTTAATAAAATAGCTTTTCTGTATTATAGCATCCTATTCCTTCTATACTCCCTGCAAGACCAAGCTTCTTTTGCTCTAGAAACATGCACAATTCTTTTTCTCTCTCCACTGGACCATTGCAAATTGGAGGTGGAAAAACGTAAATGAAACCTAAACGTTTTGCTGTATTTGTTCCTCAGTTTAGTCTCCTAAGCTTTCTCTCTTTGAGCTTCAAGTTATTAGAGAATGAGACAGAGAACATAAAATAAGAGACCAGTAGACTTGACAGACCCACAGGGCACAACTAAAAAGTGTGCTGCTTTTATACCCTCATTTTTCCTATCAAATGAACACTTTTTCTCTGCTATTTTACTTTGCGTAGCTTCTACCGGAAAGCGATAGCATTCTTCTTCTGGTTTAGCACACAATTGTTAGGTGCTATTAACTTTTGAAAATATTTTCCCAGTCTAATTAGTTAAAATTTGTAATCATTATTTTAACACTTTAGTGTTTCCATAGACCTTTAACTCTGTACAATTCCCCTTTATCTCTTTTTTGATTCCTTCACAAGGATATCAATTGATCCAAGTAGAACTTAAAGTCAACGAATTAATACCACAAAAAGTTTCTTCAGATTTAAAGGAAAAATAAAATAATAAGTGTAATAACTGTAATCCCTAAAATGTTATGTAATTAGTAATTTATGTGATTAATTTGTAATACCACATATTCTTACAGAAAACATTCCAGAAAGACAGTACAGCCTAGGTCAAAATTTTAAAACCGTTTCAGAATGCTGAATATGTCATCTCTGTATGTGTGGTGTTTGTGCAGGTGTATACATCTTATATCAAGTATAAAGTTAACAATCAATCACATGATATAAGGGTAACAATCAATTAATGTATTTAGATACATATGCATGCACATACACACACACACACACACACACACACATATAATTTCTGGCCATTGTATTGAAAGTCATTAAATTATTGTTGCCCTTAAATATCTTCTATGATAAAGTAGGTCATTTAGATAAAAAGATTAAAGATTATTATATAGCAATAAATTTATTTTCTTCTAACATAAACCAATTTTTAATAAGGATGAATTACAATGATTATGACTCCTAAGAAAAAAAATTAAAAAGAATGTCTGTTATCCACAATTAATGAAGGGAAGCCACTGGGTGTGAATACATGCAAGTTTATGCTTTTTTAATGTATCTTATTTTCCCATCTTTGGAGAGGGTGACAGCGTAGAAATGAATTTCCTTACTGTACCATTACTAACACTCTCTTAAAATTTATAATTCAGTAAGTTCATGTTCAGTGTATTAAACAAAGACTAACATAGTTTAACACAATACTTCAGTTAAATTGCTTTGAGTTCATGATTATGATAATTCAAAGTTATTTATCTTATTCCAGTAACAGTAAATTGACATTTAATGGAAAAATCAATAAAAAGAAGCATACCTGTGTGCCTTTAAAGTGTGTAGTAAGAGGATAAATGACTAGAAGAATAGAAGACTGAAGAGACCTTCAACATGTTGATTATTATCAATGAATAAATCACGGAGTTGATTCATAGCAGTTTGAAGCCTGTGGGTCAAGTAGGTACAGATAACTGATTTCAATATTTTACATTTTCCTTACAATAGTGTTTATATGTGATTCTTTGCTTAACTATAATGACATACATATAACAATTTATCGTTGTTTTTTACTTCAGTGCCTGCTTTGTATTAAACAAAATTTTAAGAATAAAATTCAGAAGAGCAATAAACAAAATGTTTTCCTAAAGTGCCTAATTTAATTTGCCATTACCTATGAGACAGCCACTCTGAATTATCTTTGTTTGACACTTTCACATTCACATTTATATGTCATCAGAGTGATTCATATTTTCTTTTCCTCAAAGAACTCTAATTACCTGTTTTATTAATTTCTTTATTAATTCCAAAAGTGTTTATTGAACACTATGAAAATATAAAATTCTCAAAATTATTATTTCCTGTCTTAACTTGAAGATGACTTTGTAACTTTTAATAGAAAAGTCCAATCTTTCTGTCCTGCCTATCACTAGTATCTGTTCCTTTGCTTCTCTAATAATATTACTGATTCAGTAACTCCTCAGATATTAATGATTAAATGATGAAATGGATATATGTTTTTCAAATTTATTATTGTCTTATTTTACCAGAAGAACTGATATGCCATTTGTGTTTCTACAGCCTCTGATTATTATTATCAATTACTTGATGGAAAATAAAAAGATTATGTACAGAGGAGAATGGAATAGAAAAGTTGAACAAATTGTTAGACAAGTATCATACATAAGTGAAATTTGAAATTGATCATAGTACAGTTCATTCACTTAAACCAGTCATCAAAAATTGGGTGATTTTTCTAAGCTCTCTAGCTCCACAAACCACTTCATTGACAAGCTTTGAAATTTTTTTTTTTCTGTGCTTATTGATTTCCAATGGAATTGCCATCTAAATGGATGAATGTGTATGTATACTAAGAAAAGATGTTCAGTACATCTCTACACCCTTCTAGGTGAGTCTAGTCCCAGAAAGTTGGTTTAAAAACATAGATCAAGAAAGAAGAGAGATAAACTATCTTTAAAAACAAATAAAATAAAGTTAATGAGATAAAATGAGGTTACCAAATACATTCATGAACAGTTATAACAATAATAACTAGGAACTAAAAGCCACTATTACATATTCATGGGAAATTCTCACCTCAATATCTTTACATTTCATGTAGGTGTTTAAGAAGATTTGTATCCACATTTAGTAATTAGATATACTTTTTGTTAAAGTGTTTGCAAATGCACAGATGGCTGCTCATAATAAAAACTCTTTTTTTAGCAAATAGCTTTGAAAGATTAATATGTGAAAACCTTTTAACATATTTGATCTAACCACCTTTGTGTTTAAAACCTGCTTCATGGGTCTAAAAAAAAAGGAAATAAATGGCATGGTCTCGTGGTTTCTTAACTTTTCAAAATCATATCATGCTACAGACAACAAAAGAAGTTGAAGGACAAGCACAATGATAAAAAGCCCAGAAGTGTCCCTCAAGTCACAGAGTATGCCATTGGTCAGGAAATGTAGCCATTTTTGCCATAAAGATAATTGAGTACAAATAACCAAAAGAATGCTTCACCCATATTGATTTTGCCAATATCTTATGATAAAAAATGACTCAGAAAATAACGCTCATGTAAAACATCAAATTAATTTGCATAGCAAAAATACTCCAATTGCATTTGGTTAGAAATATTTTAACTTCTGTTAAAGAAAAAGAATATCATTCAAAAATAAAATAATACTGGTAGAAACACTTGTCCAAGAATTATGAAGAGTTTGAATAATGTAGATTTGCTTATAGATATTGATACTTTAATTTTGATCACACCCTATGCAGACCTGGCTTTATGAGCAAAAGACTTGTGCAGTTGTATAGGGCTCCATGCTCTGAAAAGTCTTGTTCTGGATTTAGTGCTTATCAGCAGTCATACAATACTTCCTTCATCTCTTTACTCTCCTATCCTTTTGTATGATTATTTCATATTCCCTTTCTCTTTGAAACTCTAATTCCCTGATTTCAACTTCACTCTCCTCTGATGACTATTTTCCTATTTCACTTCAAAAAATGGAACCATTTATATCATTACTGCCACAGCTACAACACCTAAGGTATCTACCTATCCTTATCTATGGCCATACACTATATTTTTTCTTTTATTGCTATACATTAATTTCCAATTTCTCTAGCAAAAGCCAATCCATTTACCTACATACTAGGGATCATCTTTCAATTAATTCAAACATGGATCCAGAAATTCCTTTATTTCTCTCTTGAATCATGTTTTCACTTTTTCCTGGCTCCTTCCTAATGAAACATACATATTATAATTAACCCCATGTTTAAATACAAAAATCCCAGCCATAAATTGATAACCCTCTCAAGTTATTATCCCATTTCTCTATTTTTAGGTACAGTGAATACATTTGTTGCCTATTCTGACTCTTTAATTTCTCTCCCAGTGTTTTATGCAGAAAATACTGAAATTAGAATAACACCCTCATTCTTTGTTATGGTGGCATTGTTTCTTATTTACTAGCTAAACTAGAATTATGTTTTCCAGAACCTCCTTCCCTATGGGATCCTGGGCTAGAGTTGGTCATGACTCAAATTTGTGCAGTATTTCAAAAGTACAATAGCATTTATATTTATGCTCTGAATTTTGGTGTAGAATATGGTGCTGTGGCACCTCCTTCATGTGGTAACTTAGCTTTTAACACATCTTGTTGATAGGAGATAGTAAATAGGCCTATGCTTTTTCCAGCTCAAGACAAATTTCCTCTTGTAGCAGCTTTGAATCCTGGGCCAGGTGTGTGTGTAGACCTGTAGTCAAAGTTGCCAGATACCCTGGAAGTCACCATGCCCACAAAATTAGTGATGGTGAGATAGAGATGAGGTTGCCAGTTTTTCCACTTTGTAAGATACTCTTAACCAATAATTATATAAGCTCATGAATAGATAGAATTTGATTGCAATTACATTATTTATCTATGTTCAATGTAAAAAGAAAATTAGCATTCTTGTATATGAAATCAAATTGTTGAAAAAATGTATTAAGATGTGCAAATGTGCGTGCATGAGTAGGTGTGTGCTTGTGTGTGTAAGTATCTCTCTGTGTCTGTGTTTAGGTCCAGGGCAACATTTCTGCTCTGTTAGAACTTAATGGGAATTTGGGTGAACAGATTCATGTTATTCATCATTCTACTTATACCTTGACATTATCTAAATCTTTAGATATCTATTCTGCTTTTCTTTAATAAAGGGTAGAATTTTAATAAAGTGCATGTGTACTTCAGTGTATGAGAATGAGATGCACCACTGTTAGTAATCATACCATATAATCATTGAGAAAGTATTGTGTTCGTGTGCATTTGTCAACTAACTTCACTGATAATACTATTCATAAATAGATGATGTTTGTCATTGCTTTTCCCTCATATTGTTATCTGAAACTTTTTGCCAAAAATTACAGCTCTAAATTTCTGTGTGTTATTTTACAGTATTACATGTTATGGAGATGCCAATTTATTTTATTGTGATTTAACTAATGCATATAATCCAACAATTTTCAACATAACTTTGATATGTTTTAAGAACAATCTGTAAGTTAATATTTTTTTAAAGCTGTAAGGAAAATAAGAATCTCTGGAGAGATGGAATATTCAGGATTTAGTTATAAGTTGGCCCATTATAAAATTTTTACTAAATTAATATTTAGATTCTATCAATAGAAAATTTGAAGAGATAAAACCAATAAAATAAAATAATTTTTAAAGATAAATTATGGGAGCAAAGGTACATATTCAACTATAATACTCTCATTTGGAATTCTTTGTCAACTTAGGGAAATTCACATATTTCACTTTCCAATTAAATGGCATACATATAGACAAGCCTAAGATCATGATCTCCTTAGCAGTTCATTCTATTCCAGGCAGCAAGAAAACAGACATCTACTTGTTCTCTTCCATGTCTCTTGTACAGTCTGGAGTAGCTGCTACTGTGACAGCCTGTCTGTCTTGTTATTTCTTACGCATTCATTTTAACAGCTGCAAACAGAGTCTATTCTTGTAAGAATTTGCATAAAGATTCCATCTTAATAAAGCAGGTCCCAAATATTGATGCTAGTCTATATACTGATATTAAACTTTTTTTGTGGATTCAAAGAAACTTTATTTTTTATATTTTTTATTTTGTTAAAATTTATTTTAATTCGCAAATAAAAATGTATGTATTAATCATGCGCAACATGATGTCTTGGTGTGTATACACATCATGGAGTGGTTAAATCTAACTAATTCACATATTCATTACCTCATGTCATTATCATTTTTGTGGTGAGAGCACTTAACATCCACTCTTAGCATTTTTTAAGACTGTGATACATTATCATTAGTTATAGTCAACATGCTATAGAATAAATCTCTTGAACTATCCGACTGTAGCTTTTTTTTTTTGAAGAACCAGTTTTTGTTTTGTGAAAATTAATTATTTTGTGTAGTGATCACTTGCAGTGTAAGTTAAAACTTATGAGTTACAAAAATATGTATAAAATAAACTGAATAAGAAGTGTTATCAAGAATTACATGGGACTTTTAAATGTATGCATATTAAACATATATTATAAAATATGTTAAACATAATGCTGTTAGAAAGGGCAATTTTAAACCTGATTTTACTTCATTCAAAGACCATAAAAAAGGTGCAGGAGATCACTAATAAGAAATTATTTTTGACTATAAAAAAGAAAAATTTAAAGATGTTTTAACTGTATTGAGGTGTTCTAATTTATTTTGAGAAATATTTCCATTAGTGATATAAATCCCTGTGATGCACTATTAAACACCTTGATTACAGCTTGATTCAATAAAAACAGATAATGATCACTATCCAGTGGTTCTATGTTGTAAGAACAAATTCGTCAAGTATATATAACTTTGATGGAAGCCATCAACCTAAAACACTATTTTCTTCAAAGAAAAAAGAGATCCCAGTAAAATCCATGTGAAGTCAAAACTCTGCTATCACAAAAAATGCCACTTGAATGCATTCAGATCAGCTAACTTCAGTTTTCTATGCTGAGTTCAGCGGCAGACAGTAGTGTAGCTTAATTCAAAGGGCACTGTGCTGCAAGTTAGCAGACATATGTGTTACTGTGAATTCGGGGCCTAAAAAATTTCTGTCTACAAAAATTACAGAGTGTTATGACCTTTTACAGTCATTTTGAAAGTAAATAGTATATTTTTATGTCATAATTTGTCATTTATTATGCACTATTCAATTTTAAAACTCAAAGAAAGAATGAGGGATCATTTATTCCCTTTATTTTAATAAGAAACAGTACATCAATTAAAATAATTAGTTGGATGGGGACTGGAGGAGAGGGAGGGAAGCAGGAAAGGATAGAGTTCAAGTCTTTTCAATCAGAGCTCAGAGAAATCTCTATTTTATAGCATTTTTTAAATTATTACCTACAGTAATGTCAAAGTTACTCTCTGCAATTAAAAAGTCAAAGCTTATGGACTGATAATCCACAGAAGATAAACTCTAACCTGTAAATAAATTCATTATTTAAGAGACGCAAATTAAACTCTGAATGGATTACCATTTTTTACTTATTAAATTTATGAAAGTTGGCAATAATTATATAAAAGACCCAACAAGCCAGGATAAAATTAACACTCTGATTGATGAGCAGTGGTATATAAAGTAGTAGAGCAGATTTAGAAAACAATTTAATAACATTTTTCAAACATTTCAACACACTTATGCTAATGATGATGGACTCATGAAATTAATAATCTTTTGCATCAGTTGTGAAAATTGTAAAGATGAGCCCTCTACATGAAACAAAGGACATGTATTCAAATTCTAAAAGCTAAAAGCCTGTAGGAGGAACTGATAAATACACAGAAAAACACTTCTTTAAAAAAATCAACCACAAAATACCTGTGAAGTATCTAGCACCAATGCATAATGATTAAAAAAGATTTAATATACAAAGTTCATTCTCATGAATTCTAGATAATATATCATTTGTTTCCCAAAAATACGATTTTATAGATTAGGATGTGTACAAAAAGATACTGTATGGGGATATATTTCTCATTGAAATAATAATTAGGGAAGTGGTACTTGGCATTACTTTTTAAACCTACATTGGTACAGTAAGGGTCTGTCTGGTTTTTAATAAATTTAGATGATGTCAACCTGTTTGATGGTATTGGATTGCCTGTGCCCATGGTCCTGCAGGGTCATGTGTCAATTAAGGTCTTATATTCCTTTAAGATGTCTCCTTTTATCCAAGATAACCTCTAAATTATTTATTATGGTCAGTAATTCATTAAAAATGTAAAGTCTTTTGAATTAAAAATTAGGATATATAGGTTTCTTTTTTACTGTAAGTATGCTTCAGTATTAAACATGTATTATATTTTGTGTAGGTATCAACTTTTAATTCAGAAAATCCAAGGATTTTATCCAATGGGCTATGATATATACTCAGGTATGTTTTGCCTGCACATAATTATTCAAAGAGAAAAGAGCAGGAACAATTTGTACAAGTTGTTCCTGCACAAAGATGTCCAGCCAAAAGGGTTAGTAGTAGTTCTTCTTGTGAAATTTTGTGGTGCCGCATCCACAAAGAAAGACCACTTAAAAAAAATCGTTTACAAAAAGATCACATCTTCTGAGAAAGAAATGTGCCTATCAGCCTAGAACATTCAAAAGATTTAATTGTTGTTTTTGACTTTTTTTCCTTCTAAATTTAATGAGGCAACATAAGGCCTGAAAACAAATTCAATGAAAAATAGTATTTTGGCTGGAGTTCTTTGTGTGAACACTGGAGAACTGAGTATTTAAAAACTTTAAAAAAATTTTGCAAGTTGTTGTGTATGCAAGGAATTATTGCTACACTTATCTTGTATCAGGGCCCCTAAGTATGCCTTTTACTAAATAACTAAAGTGGTGGTAAAATGTATCATAAAATATATTTTTAACTAAAACACAAAGAAAATAAGAACACAGGAAAACCTGAGAGTCTAATATGAATAAATGTGTTAATTTGGAAAGGCAAACAAAATAGATTTCTATGTTGACCCTGGAGGCATGCATCCACCCTGGTGCTACTGAGATTTCATTTTAACAACAAAGTGCAGTGGCAAAGGACAACACCTTCTACCTGGGCAATCTAAAGAGATTTTCTATGTAAATCTGGGACCAAATGAACTATCATGTTAAAATGACCTGGATGGGAAGAATCTGTGAGTTTCAATTTTATTGCTTGATCATAGGAAAGAAAAAACAACCTGAGAATCATAATCACATGCCAGTCGTCATACATTTTTTGAAGTCTAAATTGACACTTCCAATATGATTTAAATAAATGCAAGCTGAAATGTTATAGATTACATGTACATGTGATCTACAGTACATGGTGAAACAAATGAGACTCTAGTGGTATGCACCTTTAACTCAGATAATATTTCAAGTAAAATAAATTGCAAGACAAAATTAAAAAGAAGAAAAGAAGAATTCACAGAGAAGGAAGACAAGAGAGAGCATAATCATAGCCCATATATTTTTAGTGTTAAAATGATCAGAATCAGACTATCATTTGATGTCAGAATATCATATGTTTAACACGTTTAAATATACTTAAAGAAACAAAAAGAAGTGAAAAATAAAGAAACCGGCATTAAAACTTAGCTAAAGATTTCAAAGCAGAATTAAATAGAACTTCTAGAAATACAGTATTGAAATTAAAGACCCAGGTCACGGGTAGAACATTATTTTTGACATTGAGGAATAAAATAATAATGAACTAGTAATTAGAATGGACAAAATTATTCAAAATTCAACAGGGACAAATAAAGAAAAGGAATATTTATGAGACATAAAAGGTAGGTGAGAAGATCTATGACATACCTAACTTGATTTTTAAAAATCACTAAGTATTTCTTCAAACTGGTGGAAGACCTTAATCTTCATGTTCAGGAAACACAGTAATAGTGAGTCAGAAAAATTAGAAGACATTCATACTTCAAGTAACATTGCAGGCTAAAGATGATAACAGCACCTCAGAGAGCAAATAAAAGATTTTCTATGGAGAAATGATGATTTTATTGAGAGATATTTTCTCATAAAAAGGGAGGCTATTAGACAATGGAAAAATGTCTTCAGTTTTCAAGGAAAGTGTCAATCAAAAATTATATGCTATGCTCAACTATCTGTTAAAAATAATTATAAAATAAAAGCATTTTCAGAAAATATATATATTTTTAATCAAAAGGCCTCCACTAAAAGAAATTCTAAAAGATGTGATTTAAGTAGGAAGGCATTGACCTCAGAAGAAACGTCTGCAATGCAGGAAATAACAAAAAGAAAGCAAGATGAAAAGTATTTAGGAATTCTATAACTGACTAAATATAAAAAAATAAATAAATAACAATACCAAGTTGGAGGTTTAAAATAGTAAGATTTTAACATTATACTGTCAATATTACACAGATCAACGAGATAGAAAATTAACAAGGATATCCAGGACTTGAACTCAGACCTGGAACAACTAGACTTAACAAATATTTACAGAACTCTCCTCCCCAAATCCACAAAACATACATTTTTCTCAGTATCACATTATACCTATTTTAAAAGTGACCACATAATTGGAAGTAAATAACTCCCCAGCAATTGCATAGCATTTCACAGGTTTAAATAAAATATTGGTTGGCTGCTTATTTGTTATTTTCATCCCCTATTCTTTCCTGTCTCCATTGTTAAGCACAATTATTGGCATAAAAGAGGTTTTTAATACCCATTTTTAGACTGCATTCTAGCCTGGGCAATAAAACAAGAATCCCATTCTCTCTCCCTCTTTCTCATCCTCTTTCTTTCTCTC
>PVKP010030753.1:0-27635 GCA_004027715.1 Plecturocebus donacophilus
TGTCTTCTCCCAGCTATCTTGGTGAACCCCCACTGACCCACTGACTTTTGTTTTCATGAGACTGTTTCAACTAAGAACCTATTTGGGAAAGAAAAGCAATTATATTTTCTCCCTGATAGGATGCCCATGCATAGAACCCACACCTCAGGGCTGTCTTACTACCTGCTGGGAGGCACCCACCCTCCTAACCAGGAAGTTTCCCTACCTCCCTGGAAGCTCAGTTGGCAGAACAAGAGGAAGAGGTTGTGCTGGCCCCACAGGGTGGGCACCCTTTGGCTTTGGACCTGGAGATATCAAGGGCTCTGCTCTGAAGAGCCCAGGGATTTTCTTTCATACTGTCCCCTTCTGAACTGCCTGGGACTGCCCATCCACCTTTCCCAGCTCTATGTGCCCTGCTTCCCCACTCACTGGCCTTGTGCCTGGGATGGTCATTGGTGTCCTCATCTTTGTGGGTGGAGGTTGTCACTTGGCAGTAATGATAACTGACTAACCTTGGGAGGTGTCTGTGGTAGAGAGAGATCAGGGTGGGAATTTTCATATGAGTACAACTGCCCAGTGAGTTCTTCTTGCCCACTGCCCAGATAGAGCCAATTTATGAAGACAGGGAAATTGCAATAGAGAAAGAGTTAAATACCTGCAAAGTCAGGTAACTGGGAGACTGGAGTCTTTATTCTTACTCAAATCAGCTTCCTTGACAATTCAGAGGCTAGGGCTTTTTAAAAAGATAGTTTGGTGGGCAGGGGGCTAGGGAGTGGGTACTGCTGACTGGCTGGGGATGCAATGATGGTTGTGGAAAATCGTCCTTTTGCACAGAGTCTGCTTCTGGGTGGGGCCACAGAGGAGTCACTGGTCTAAGTGGGGCCATTCTGTTGTCAGAAATGCAAAAGCCTGAGAAGACATTTTAAAAGGCCAATCTTAGATTCTGATAATTAGGGAACTTGCAAATCTTGCAACTGCTGGAATAGTGGCTGGTAATCATTTAACTGTGCCTACATCTCAGCAGAATTCAGTCCCCTCTCAGCTGCCTAACTTGTGATCTTTCATTAGTTTTACAAAGGTGGTTCAGTTTTTGGAAGGGCTATTATTTAAATTATAAACTAAATTTATCTCATGGTTAGGTAGGCCCACGCCAAGGAATGACCAAGAGCAGTTTGGAGGTTAAAGCAAGACGGATTTGGTGTGGTCAGATCTCTTTTGCTGTTCTAACAATTTTCTCACTTTTATAATTTTTGCAAAGGCAGTTTTCTAAGCCTCCCCACCCCTGCTCCAGACTCCGACCTCATCCTTTTTTGTGTTGGCTGCTCCGTCTGTGCCCTCACCCCATCCATTTTCCATCCTTTCTTTCCTTGCTTTGTGACCTGGGAGACCCTCCTCTATGGACAGATCACACGGGAAGTAGAGGGGTGGCGGGCATTGCTGGCAGCTTCTCAGTGGGTTTGGCCAATGGGAGGCACTGGAGGGAGAACAGCAGTGGAAGGAGAGGGGATGGGATGTTTCTCCTGCACTCCCTTCTACGACTGCAGCCTCATCCTGGCTCCTCGTCCTCTTGCCCCGTCATGTGCAGTGGGGAGGGGGAACAATGGTCCCTGCTGCCTCAGAATCCCTCGCAAATGCCTCCACCCGCCCTCACCCAGTACTCAGCCTCTTAATTACAGCTCTGCTGTCAAACCTCAGTGGCCTTCAGCTTCCTGCTGGGGCCCTCCACCTTTCATTCCTTTCTCCTCACTCCAGCCCTGGGGGGTGCTAGCTAGGCAAGGGCTGAATTTCCCATGGGGTGGGGAACATGCTCTCCTCACTCAGGACTGTGCTGTTTCTCAGCAGACACCTCAGGGCAGTGTCCTCAGCTTCCTTTTCATCTCCCACCTCCTGGCATTCATCCTGTAGCTCCCCCTTGCACCTCTGAACCTCTGCTTTCAACTGCCTCAGAGTTAGTGTCTCCTCAGCAAGGAAGATGTCATCTCAGTGAAGAAGACATCATCTCAGAGAGGTCAGACGCCAACCAGCTTCGTTCCAGGGAATTCAGAGTTTCCCCAGGGTCAAAGCCGGGAAGCTGAGGGCCTGTCTCTAGCTCCTCGGCTCAGGACAGGAGCTCCTCCTCGCCTTCCCCTCTTACCGCCATGGGTTTGGGGCCTGTGTTTCTTTTCTGTGTTCTTTGTGATTTCTGCACTTCAGCGTGCGGAGCCAGTCTGTCCCGTCAGCCGGTCAGATTGTGAGGCTGCTCAGGGCAGGAGATTTTTCTGTTGTTTCCCCTAGATGCATGCAGCTGGCTGTCAATAAATGCTCACTAAACAAGGGCACTTAGGGGTTGGGTCCTGTAATCTCTAGAGGCACTGTGGGGGTGAAAGGGAGGGGACTGGGAGGAGAAAAGCTTTTGGCCTGGGGGAAATAGCTTGGGCCTTTTAACCAAGACAGAAGTGCAGTGGTGTGCCTTGTGTGTGTGTGGGGAGTGTCCCTGCTCTGTTCTCAGGGGAGCGGTGAGACTGGGGGCAATGTGGGACAGATGAGTGTGTTTGGGTAGAGACACTCACATCGTCCTCTCACTTCCCTCTGAGGGAACTCAGTTTTCTCGACAAATGAATAAGAACAAAATCTAATTAAAAGTACAGTGTGTAATAAGTGAATAATTATAAGTGGGTTAAGTCATGTAATCTGCTCAAGAGCCGTTTGAGGTTGGCAGGCAGAGCACCTGTATTTGCGGGTGGGAGCAGAGGCCCAGAGCAGGGAGGACTGTGCCCAGGTCCCTGACGACTAAGTGGGAAGCAGGATTCCCACCAGGTGGTCCTACTCCTGATTCTGTGCTCCCACCACAGTGACTCCAGCTTCCAGCCCCATCAGCCTTTTGAGTTTGAAAACTTTTTTTTGGTTCTAATTGAGCTATAGCTTACATAGAATAAAAGGCACTAATCTTCAGTGTCCTGAGCAATGAATGTTCACCAGTGCATGCACCCAAGTAACCGCCCCTAGATCAAAAGATGGAAGATGCACCTCCCTCCTACCACTGTGTGTCCCTTCCTGTCCTCACTGCCCAGTCAGCCTGCCAGGAACTGCTCTCGGACTTCTGTCACCATGGACTCGCATTGCTTGTTTGCTTTTTATTTTTGTTTGAGAAGGAGTCTCGCTCTGTTGCCCAGAGTGGAAGGCAGTGGCAGGATCTCGACTAACTGCAACTTCCGCTTCCCGGATTCGAGCGATTTCCGGCTAATTTTTGTATTTGTATTTTTTTTTTTTTTTTTTGAGACAGAGTTTTGCTCTTGTTGCCCAGGCTGAAGTGCAACAGTGTGATCTCGGCTCACTGCAACCTCCGCCTCCCAGGTTCAAGTTATTCTCCTGCCTCAGTCTCCTGAGTAGCTGGGATTACAGGCATGTGCCACCATTCCAGGCTAATTTTGTATTTTTAGTATACACGGGGTTTCTCCATGTTGATCAGGCTGGTTTTGAACTCGCGATCTCAGGTGATCTGCCCGTATCGGCCTTCCAAAGTACTAGGATTACAGGCGTGAGTCACCACGCCGTGAGTGAACGGCCTCGTTTTGCTATTCTTCAGCTTCGCATGTTTGGAATGCTACAGCTTGGGGTTTGTGTCTGGTTTCCTTCGCTCCCTTCCACGGTTCTAAGATTGTTTTCTGCATCCTCCTTAGCCCTCGCTCGGTGTCTTCCTGCCGGAACTTCTTTCTGTCTGCCACGTTATGGCCAGAAGAGGGCAGCAGAGGCTGAGGAAAATCTGGTGAGGCCAGCTGGCGGCCTTTCCCCGGCCCGCAAGTGGCTCTCCCGGCCCACGGAGCACCCTCTGTCTTGACGCCTCCCAGGCAGCTGCTGCTTCTTGGTCCTGCTTTCTTCTCTGGACCCGCTGCTTCAGGGAAGGTTTCTGGAGCAGAGGTCTGGAGCAAGGATCTCCAAACTGCTTTGATCACATACTCCATTCACTAAGGTGCTTAGAACATGCAGCTAACAGACACGTGTAAACGTTATGAAGGTTAAAAGAACGAACACAAATCACATTAAAAGGGGGTGAGATTAAAGATTCTGTAATAGTTCTAATGTGTTCTCTGCCTTCTCTCCTGTCTCCCTAGATCCCTGGAGGACCCCTAGGGCTGGTGCCCCTAATCTGGGGGCCCCCTCTTCAGAGCTCGTCTGAGCTTTGCTGTAGACCTGGCCCCGTCAGGGTTTGGCCAAGTGACCTGTGACCCTGAGGAGGTTTCCTCAGAGCACTGAGCCTCTGTCTCTCAGCTGTGAAGTGACGACAGTAAGGACCACCTCACAGTATTATGCTAAAACCTTCAGGGAAATAAATGTGTAATGTTCAGAGTAAGATGCCACCCAGCGAATGGCCTGAGTATTTGGCGGTGGTCATGAGAGAGCAGAGGCGCTGGCAGTCACAGCTCTGCCTGTGGAGAGGAGACTCTGACAGGAGAGAAAAGGTGTCCGGCATCCTGGGGACCGAGAATCTGCCTCTCAGGGTGGGACAGGCACGGCCTCTTCTGCCTCCAGTGCCCCAGGCCTCTCTCCTCTGATGCTAACGGGGACGGAGGCCAAGGTTGGAGACCTCCAGGCCTTTTCCCGTAGCTTGGTTCTCAAATTCCTGCCACACAAGCCATGAGTGCAGAGAGCATGGAGCTGAGGTGGTTCTGCAGCAAGTTCTCAGAAGTGGTATTCGTCTATCGGAACCAACGGGGGCAGATGAGGAGCAGAGGCCAGTATGCAGGCGGACCTCGCTGCTGAGACTTCCTCAGCTGGGGGAGGCTGCCCGCACTCCCACAGGCCCAGGTTTATGACAGTGGACGGCACACCTGCCTCTTCAGAAGGGGAGGCTTCTATGAAGAGGCCACTTTGGAACTGAAGGTGGCAGGCTGGTGACAGGATCTGTATTCTAGAGTCCCGTAGTACTAGAATTGGAAGGAACTTCAGGGACCTCTAATTCAGCCCTTCATGCTATAGATAAGGACAATTATGCCATTTATTTATTCCATACAACTGCCATCTATTTAGTTATTTATTTCATACCAATATATAGAGCCCCTAATATGTGCCAGGCCTTGTTCTGGGCTCCCGGGATACATCAGTGAAGCAAACAATGTGGAATTTATGCTTTAGGCACTGATAGAAACATCACAATAAATAAATCTGTGGTTGTAGATGCTGTTAGAAGGTGATAAGTGCTTGGGATAAGAAGCCAGATAGAGCAATGGAGGGAGATCAGGATGTGGGGTCACAGGGATGAGGGCAGGCTGCAGCATTACACAGGGGCTCAGGCGGACCTTATGGATGCTCTGAGCAAGGCTCAAAGGAAGTAGCTGCGTGGATATGTGAGAAATGAGAGTTCCAGGTAGAGAGAGCCCCCCGTGTGAAGCCCTCGTGGTAAGAGCATGGCTGGTGTGTGCGGGGCGCCCTGGCAGATTGCTGAGTTGGTGGGAAGAGTCAAGGGAAGGGTGGCAGGAGGTGGCAATATTGGAATAAAGAATGTTCCAGGCACAAGGTGCAAAGAGGAGAGATTGATCAACCCTGCACCCGGCCATCAGGAGCAGTCATTAGGAGTGATGCCTGAGCTGGCACAGAGTTCACCAGATGAGGCTCTGAGAGCCCCTGAGCTGGATGGACTGGAACGTGAAAAGGCAGCAGCGCACACAGCCTGGTGACTGGGGCTGTTGGCAGTTAACCAAATAGTCCTTGGGGTGGACAGTGTGGGCTCTCAAGGGCACAGATGGTGGAGTTGGTGGAGGCAGGGAGGAAGAGAGCCGGGTTGGAGAGGAAGGCGGTCTCTGGATCAGCAGTGGCTTTGTGTCCTGTGTAATGGAGTTTGGACGCAGGGCTGAGGAACTTGTAAACAGAGCAGTGCCGGGCACAATCACTTCGGTGGCTGTGAGAAGGATGAACGGAAGGCAAGTGAGGCTGGAGGCATGGGGTGCGGTGCTGAGGCGGAGAGGAGGACTGACCTCAGGCAGCGGGGGTGGGGGAGGAGCGTCAGATATCAGAGAGGCTGCAAACCAGACTTAACCGAGTAAATGCATCTGCGGACAGAGAGAGTTTGGAGGGGCAAGAGGGGATTGCAGAGACTTAACCGAGTAAATGCATCTGCGGACAGAGAGAGTTTGGAGGGGCAAAGAGGGGTTTGCTTTGGCTTCTTGTTGTTTTGTGTAGGAGGATGGCTAGTTATGCAGTTACCTGTTGCTGTAATGATGCTGTGTAGTGAACAGCCATAAAATCTCAGTGGCATATGGCAATAAATATTTATTTAATTTGGGCATTAAGGGAGTTCAACTAATATGGACTAGATTTGGCTAATTTCTTCTTCTTTTTTTTTATTTATCGAGACGGAGTCTTGCTCTGTCGCCCAGGCTGGAGCACAGTGGCACAATCTCAACCTCACTGCAACCTTCACCTCCCAGGTTCAGCGATTCTTGTGCCTCAGCCTCCCAAGTAACTGGGATTACAGGTGCGTGCCACCTCACTTGGCTAATTTTTGTATTTTTAGTAGAAGCAGGATTTCACCATATTCACCAGGCTGGTCTCAAGCTCCTGACCTCAGGTGATCCTCCCGCTTCGGCCTCCCAAAGTGCTGGGATTACAGGCGTGAGCCACCGCGCCTGGCCCACTTATACATCTTTGTGGACCACGTGGACCGTGGCTGGGTTTATTCACATTCTGGTGGTCAACTGGCTGTTGGCCGACCTAGGACAGCTTCAGCTGAAAGTCTGTGGTGACTAGTGAGGCTTCTTGGGCCTCATGCTCCAGTGGCTCGCCCAGGAACAGCCTTCCTGTGGACTTGCAGATGGCAAAATCAGTGCTGCACGCGCCTTTCAAACCTCTGCTTAGTCAAATTTGCTCATCTTTCATCTGCCAAATCAAGTCACACGACTGAGCCCAGAGGCAGAGTGTGAAGTCATGAAAACATAAGTCACAGAGGGTGAGAGAGACATAAAGAACAGTGACGAACTGGGGACATTATGATAATCAGTTTACCACAGCTGGGAGAATGATGAACTCAGGTGTGGAATTTTGGGTTTGAAGTGTATGTGAGAAATCGGGGTAGAGTGATAGCCTGTAGAGGTGTGGTTGTAAGGAAAGGAAGTTCGGGGGGCAGGGTTGTCAATCAGTATAATTTTGAAAATGATTTACTAAGACAAGCAGACAGCATGAGAAAAGATGCCTGGGAGAGTGTGTGAGGCGAGAAGAGCGGGGGTGCTAGATGGGATGCTGAGATCAAATTCCTCCCATTTCTTCTGGGCCTCGGACTTTTTGGCTTAGTGGTTGCGGAGAAGCGCCCCTGGCCTTTATGCCCCTCTGTATGTCCCTGTGCTTCTTTTTTTTGAGACAGAGTCTTACTCTGTCGCCCAGGCTAGAGTGCAATGGTGTGATTTTGGCTCAACACAACCTCCGCCTCCTGGGTTCAAGTGATTCTCTTGTCTCAGCCTCCAGAGTAGCTGGGATTACAGGCGTGCAATTCCATGTCCAGCTATTTTTTTGTTTTTAGTAGAGATGGGGTTGCACCATGTTGGCCAGGCTGGCCTCGAACTCCTGACCTCGTGATCTGCCAGCCTCGGCCTCTCAAAGTGCTGGGATTACAGGCGTGAGCCACTGCGCCTGCCCCCCTGTGCTTCTTTCTTCTGTTCCCGTGGCAGGGCTACTACCTTCCTCCTCCAGGGGCTGGCCTTCCCATAGGAACCTCAGAAAGCAATGTGGGTGGCTCTCCCAGGAGCTGGACAACACATAGGCACTGCTGGAGTCCCAGGGCCCAAGGGGGCCTTCCTGGGCTCCATACCTTCCCTCCTGCAGGTGTGGGCTCTGCCCTCAAGTGTGCACTGAAGGGCCAGAAGAGAATGGGATCCATGCGGTGCGTACGGCCTCGGGGTGGTTCCCGAAGCCCCAGCAGTGGAGGAACGTCAGTGGAGAGACAGCAGCGGAGAGAAGTTCCTGGCGTTCTCTGAGGCCCATGTCCAAGACGCTGAAGGGCTGTTCAGTGTGGGGGCCGCTCTGGTGGTGAGAGACAGCTCTGTGAGGAGTGTGACCTGCTCCATCCTCAACCCCATCCTGGGCTGGGAGAAGGCAATGGCCATTTTCATCCCAGGTCAGCCCTGCTCCTCCCTCCCAGCAGGGCCGGAAGGAGGGGCTGGTATCCCTGGGTGTGCTGGGCTGGCTGTCCTGGGTGTGCCCCTGCCCCTAACTGGGTCTCTGCCTGGGCCACAAGCTATGCTTCCCTCAGCTCTCTCCATGGAAGTCAGCTTTCTCTGTGAGTCTGATCATACAGGGGCTCCTCTTCTTTGGGGCTGGCTATTTTATCATGAGAGAACATTCCACAAAGTTACAGGAGCAGCTGGAACAGGAGAATCTATGCCAGGTAAGGAAGAGGAGCCTCAAAGGAGGAGGCTCTGAAGGCCAGTGGTAAGGCTGGGCCGAGGCTGGCAAGTATAGCAGCTGAGGCTGAGAGTCTGTGGGGCCAGCTGGCTGGGGACACCCGGAGCCTGGGGCCCAGAGCAGGTGGCTGAGAGGATCCAGACAAGACCGTTGGGGCCGTGGAGGCTCTGCTAGTTCCGGGGTTAGAACTGCCTCTTAGACACAGAAAAGTACTTTTTTGTGGGTTTTCTAGGCACAGTCTTTCCTTTTCTTAGGGATGGGCGTTCATGTTTTTCCCTGTCTTTCAGATGAACTCAAGGCAGATCTCGGTAAGCTCTGCTTCCCTCGTGGGTTCTCTCTGTCCCCTTTGTGGGAGACGTTCTAGTTCTTAGCTCACCTGTTTCCTGTGTGTTGCCTTTCAGACTGGAGGAGGCAGCTCATCTGGCTGGCGAGGGACTCTCCAGACATCCCTTGGTCTCTTGTTCCACTTATGCCCAGGTGTCCCCTCTCCTTGTTTCTGTCTAGGTTCAGACATGTGGACCCCCTTCCTGGGGGACAGAAATGGAAGCTGTGGGAGGCAGACCCTGCTCCATGGGCTTTCCCACATCTGGGAGCTGTTTCCCACCCAGTGCTTGGGACCTGGGTGTGATGGTGACTCCTGGAGTCTGTTACGCATCATGGGTCTTAGACCAACCCTGGGCTGTCTCCCATGTTGTTCATGTTTTAGCTTTCTTTTATTTTTTTATTTTTTAAATTTTGAGACAGAGTCTTGCACTGTCACCCAGGCTGTAGTGCAGTGGCACTATCTCAGCACACTGCAATCTCTGCCTCCTGGGTTCAAGCAACTCTCCTGCCTCAGCCTCCCAAGTAGCTGGGACTACGGGCATGCACCACCACACCCACTATTTTTTTTTTTTTTTTGTATTTTTAGTAGAGATGGGGTTTCACCATGTTGGCCAGGGTGGTCTCAATCGCCTGACCTTGTGACCCCCCTCGGCCTCCCAAACTGCTGGGATTACAGGCGTGAGCCATCGTGCCTGGCCCCATTTTTTAGCTTTCAATGCATCTCACTCTCAGTCTGCACCTGGTAGCTGTAAGACAGATGCTCTGATGTTTTATGAAATGAGCTATATAAATAAATTGAGCTTTATAAATAAATGAGCTATATAAAGAAATAAGTACAAGAATGTGACCTCCCCTCCTGACCCCGCAACGCCATCCAGGGAGTCTTTTCTCTCCAGTTCCTGAGGATGTTGAACAAAAAGTGCTGGGGAAAGGACTGGACTGCTGACCACACATGGGAGTGTGATGGGGTGAGCTGAGGCGCCTCAGGATAGCGGTGCTTATCTTTAGAAATGTTTCATCTGTTAAAGGTTGGCCACTTTTACTCCAGAACTGATCTCGCATCCATGTCCTTAAATCACTCTTCCTTTCCGGTAATTTCCCAAATATAGCTTTGTTAGAAAAAGTCATAATAATGCTTTCTTACAATTATGGAATAGTTATAATTTTATTCCCTAAAATATTTTCACATATAGTATAAGTTTAATTCTTAGAAGCAAAACTGAATGAAGATAGAACAGGAAGTTTGAGGTTTCTGAGGCACAGACAGCCATTTGACAGCCAAAGGTCATTCGGTGGCCGGTCAGCGGTGGGACTCAGCCTGTAATCTTCCTGCCCTGCGTCAAGGGATTCCCTGCAGCGGCCTGCTGCCCAGCGTCTCTCCTCCTACGGACAGTCTCACCATTCAAACAGAGAGGAGGCCAGGGCAGGTAGAATCACACTGAGCCGGCTCACTCTGGGTGAGGTCTCTCCAGGGCATGTTCCCTTTCATCCTGGAGGAAGGCCTAGCTGCACGTGGGTAAGTGACTGACTTTTCCTTTGGTGGGTAAGTGACTGATGTTTCCTCTGGTCTTACCTCCCCCAGCCTCTGTCCTGTCCTTGTCTCTGTCAGTGATCCCCACCCTAGAATGAGGTTGATGTCCCTGCTCTCTTCGTCACCATCGTAGCCTCTGTTGGAAGACTGCAGGGACTCTCCTTGGGAACACACATCAGCCACTGTTCTCGGCCCTTCCTCTACTGCAGGTCACTGTGAGGGTTAGAGGCACCCTCTGAAAACACCTATTCCACTGGTACTTCTCACTGGTGTAGTGACAAGGGAGAGTTCAGCTGTGGGAAATCAGGAGCAGGGTCATGACTGTGTGGATCAGAAATTCACGGTCTCAAGATTTTAGAAATCAGTTTGCATTTTTAGGGATCAAATTTTCCTTTGGGAGTCCTTGGTTCTGTACCCCTCTTACCCCAGAGTTCCTATACTTTCTGATCCAGTTTTGATTTTGTTGTTTTTCCCTGGTCTTCTGCCTCTAGGGTGCTGGTTTTCTCTCTGCTTCCTCAGGCTCCGACTCGCTGTCCAAGCTGGGCCTCTTCCTCTAAGCTTCCTTGGTTGCTGACAAATTAGTTGCTTTAGAACAAATGTTCTGAATCTGGAATCTAGAACCTCCAGGATGTTTATGGTCCTGGGGTGGGGTCTGTGAACCACCTGAAATTACATGCAAATTCTGTGTGTATGTTATAGAAATAAAAATGCAACTTATAATTATTGACAACCGTCCAGGCATGGTGGCTCACACCTGTAATCCCAGCACTGTGGGAGGCTGAGCTGGGCAGATCACTCAAAGTTCAAGACCAGACTGGCTAACATGGCAAACTCCTGTCTTTACCCAACAGGTAAAACTTAGCTGGGCATGGAGGCACACGCCTGTAATCTCAGCTACTCTGGAGGCTGGGGCAGGAGAATCACTTGAACCTGGGAGGTGGAGGCTGTGGTGAGCTGAGATCGAGTCATAGCACTCCAGCCTGGGCGGCACAGTGAAACTCCCTCTAAAAAAAGAAAATTATTCTCAACCATTTTCTCTCATTTTAAGAGAACTTTGTTTTGCCTGGTGGGCCTGGTGCTTGGTTGGGTTTTTTAGGAGTAATGTGTGAAGGCTGTAAAAGGAGAAACCTAGAGGGTTAACATTGTTTACCTGAGAAAGGGTGGGGGTGCAAATCAAGGAGAAGATTAGATGGGGAAGAAAGGAAACTGTAGGACAATGGAGTTCCCAGCATTCGCTTGGTAGAGATTCTGGATGGCCTGGAGTGGTGGAAGAGTGGCTGGAATCATAGCCAAGGTGCTTTGAGCAGGCAAGTGTGAAGAGGGTTTGCAGGTTATTTGGGTGCATGAAATGTGACCACCTCTGTGACACCTCTTCAAGAGATTTCAGTAAAGACATATCTAGTTTTAATTTCTTTCTTTCTTTATTTTTTTTCAGTCTCTGTAAAGACTGTCAAAAATTGCCAATGCTGACTATACTTCAAGTCGCCATGGCGGGGTATTGGGAAAAGTTTTCAATTAGCAATAATCGCGTCTCGGATAAACCTCATTGGCGATGATACTGCCACTGCTCAAAGCTAAGACATATCTAGTTTTAAGTAATTTTGAAGTAAACATTTAATTGAGTTTGCTTTGATAATGAGACCATCTCCCCCTTCCAGCAGCGGTCAGAGCAGCGGTATAGGAGGAGGGGTCCTAATGCAGTGAAGGGTTACCCAGAGGACACTTTAACATGGGCTGACTTCAGGATCTGTGCCTCCAAGCCTGTGGGACATGACCTTCCCCTGCTCTGCATGCTGCTGCTCATGGTCGGGAACAGAGACAGAGGGACAGAGAGGAGCGAGCAATGGGATGAAGGAGGCCTGGGGATCAGATGCATGAGGAACACGCCTAAGGAGTTGGGTTCTCTCATCAAAAAAAATGAAGAACAGTTTTCTTTTACCATCTCCCCTTCCCTGTTGCATAAAAGTCTATGTGTTTTAATGTATATATTGCATATGTTTATTATTATTATTGCTTTTATCTTTTGGGGGATACAGTCTCGCTCTGTCACCCAGGCTGGAGTACAGTGGTGCGATCTCGGCTCACTGCAACCTCCACCTCCTGGATTCAAGCAATTCTCCTCCGTCAGCCTCCTGAGTAGCTGGGACTACAAGTGCTCACCACCACGCCTGGCTGGGTTTTTGTATTTTTAATAGAGAGGGGGTTTTGCCATGTTGGGCAATCTGGTCTCAAATTCCTGAGCACAGGCAATCTACCTGCCTTTGCCTCCCAATGTGTGAGATTACAGGTGTGAGCCATCGTGCCTGGTCTATATGGCATATGTTTTAATTTTACTATGTTTACCATTACACTGGAGTCAACATTTTCCTACTGACAGATTCATAGTGTGAGGTAGGTAAATGTCTGATCTCACCTTATTCATAAAATTAGAAGAATAATTTGTAATCTAAAGATGTGCTGTGGAAATTAAGTGAAGAATGCATTAGAGTGTGTAGCATAGCACGTTATACACTGGAGTCTCAAAATTAAATCCCAGTTCCCTTTTTTTCCTCTCTTTTTCTTCTTCTACCTCCTTCTTCTCCCCTTTCTTCTTCTTCTTTGATATTCTCTATAGTTATGATATAGAAATTTATAGTTAAGTACCAACTTATGTCTTTGTGAGAAACAAGTAAATTAAAGTTCACTTTTTTTCAGAGTCATCTGGATCATGCAGCCATTTCGTGTGATTCTGTTTCCATCAGGCAAATAAGCAAAGGTAGAAATGCCGGTTGATCTGACTGAACCTGCATAAGTGGCAGTGGTAGCCACAAAGTTACACCCAAATGTGCAAGATAAATGTTTCTTTAATTATTCTAGTCTTGTTCCTGAGGCTTCACCCTGTGGGAGGCAAACGCTTTCCAACTGAAGACATTTTGGGGTCTTTTGACATATATGGGCTTTGCTTTGGTCAGTGATCTTCCTTTCTTCTTCCCAAAAGGGAGTATAGAGGTTGGAGGAGATTATATGTGTTTAGAACTGGTGGGGAGAAGGGGCTCTGTTCTCCCCTCTTAGTCATTTTAGGTCTTCACCCTGGGGAAGCTGCTAGTATGATCAGGTCCTTAAGGACATTGAGGACCTGTCTGCTGAGAATGAACAGGTCCCATTTGGCTGTTTGGGAATATTGTTAGTTTTTCCTCCCTTGACCCAAAGATGAAGTTCCTGGTCTGGGCAACTTGTCTCTGGATGCAAAACTGATATGGCTTCTTGCACTGACCCCAGGCCTTCCCTGGTCCACCAGCTCTCGGGGCATCTCTCTGCCTCTCCACTTTCCAGCAGAACATGTAAGATTTTCTGGGTCCTCAGCTTTCCATGTGCAGATGATAGGAGCTTCCTCCTCTCTCCTGACACCTTTCTCTGCCAGTGCCTTGTTCCATGTTAGAGATGACACCTACCCCATGTGGGTTGATTCATTGTCTAATAACAAATTGCCATGGACTTAGTGGCTTAAACCACCAGATTTATTATCTTACAGTTCTGTAGGTCAGAAGTCCAATAAGATGTAGATGAGGCTGAGTTCCTTTCTGGAGCCTCCGATCTTTTCTAGCTTCCAGAGACCATCTGCATTCTTTGATTTGTGAGTTCATTCTTCAAAATCAGCAACATGGCATGTCTACGGCCCTGCTTCTGTGAATATATCTATTTCTCTGACCAGAGCCCAGAAAAGTCTGCTTTCTAGGGTTCATGTGATCAGGTTGAACCCACCTGAATAATCCAGGATAATCTTTTCATCTCAGGCTTCCTAATCTTTATCACATTGATAAAGCCTCCTTGCCATGTATGTAACATATTCACACATCCTGGAGCTAGGACCTGGACATTTTTGGAGGCCTATCAGAGGGGAATTTTCCTCTGGAAGCTTTCTATCTCTTTGAGCAATTCTTGGAGAGGGCAGATGACTAGATCTAATATTTTTTAGTTCTCCCATATCTTTAGGAATGTTTTTGCTCCCACCAGTCTGTGAAAAGAGGGAGAAATGTCACTGGCATGTGACCTCTCACTGGATGTATGTGTTTCCTGCTTTGAACTTCTCTGTCTCCCATCATAGAAACCTCTCCATTGCTTTCTAATCAGGTAAGATTTCTCTTATTCTGTATCCTGTGTTCTCTTTATGTATGGTTTGCAGTCATGCCCCAAGTTCCGCTCAGCCAGATGTAATTTTCTCTCTGCCCATGGCTTAGAGGCAGCCTACAAGTTCATCTCAGTCACTTTTTCATAAGTAAAGGAAGGTCTTAGAAATTTCAATCTCGTGGCTCACACCGGTAATCCCAGCACTCTGGGAGGATGAGGCATGTGGATCACTAGGTCAGGAGCTCAAGACCAGCCTGACAAACATGGTGGAACCACGTCTTTACTAAAAATATAAAAATTAGCTGGGCATGGTGGTGTGTGCTTGTAATCTCTGCTACTTAGGAGGCTGAGGCAGGAGAATCGCTTGAACCCGAGAGGCAGAAGTTGCAGTGAGCCAAGATTGCGCCACTGAACTCTAGCCTGGGCAACAGAGTGAGACCCCATCTCAAAAAAAAAAAAAAAAAAAAAAAGAAATGTCAATCTCCCCAGTTCTTTCTAAAAAAACCCAAACAACTTTTCTGGATGGTTGTATGGCTAGGGACTTGAAAAGCATAATTTTACAGTTAACTCTGGGCAATGAATTTTCTATCTAGCTTCTCAATAGCTGAGTGTTAAACTTTATGGCTTAGCCATCATGGGAAGGCTGCAGTGTGATTTATGTGCGTGTGTGTGTGTGCACGCGCACGCGTGTGCATGAGAAAGAAAAAAATACATCAGTGGAATGTTTTCAGACACATTTTCCCCTATAACTTCTGTATCACTGCTTCAAAAGATTAGATGCTGACCGTAATGTGTACAGTCTCTACAAATTCCTCATATGAAATATGCAGTTCTCTTGTAGACTGGCAGAAAGAACAGTTCCAGGCCCGTGAGTGACGTGGTGTTCTTTCTGGGTGCTCCTCCTGCTGCCCCCCCTTGGCTTCTGGCTCCTCCTTCAGTTCTCTGTGAAGATGCAGATGTTGGTGCTATCAATAATGATGGGGTGGGTGGTGGAGGTGACAGTCATAAAGCTGGGGCTGGTCCCCAAGGAGTCTGTAAATATCCCCAAATCAGCCTTTTGGTTTCTTTTTCTGCTTGAGTCACAAAGTGCTTATCCCAGGGGACTTATACCTCCCCCAGGCAGCTAAGTGGCTTGAAGAGGGTGTTTTGCACCCTTGTTATGGGGCAGGGGAGGGCCTTGCGTGATTGGAACCTTTCTCTGCAGGGTCTGTCACTCTGGATCCAGGCTCTGCCCATCCCAACCTTGCCACCTCTCATGAAAAAAAGAGTGTGACCTGGAAGGACACCTGCAGGGGCTCAGATGGCACCTATAGCATATTGGGCCTTGAGGGCATCACACCGGGGCGATGTTACTGGGAGGTGGAGGTCAAACATGGAGACAGCAGTGAGTGGACTCTGGGGATCTGCAGGGAAGATGTGAAAAGGACAGATCGGTACAAAGAGTCCCCAGATAAGGGGTTCTGGGTTGTGGGGTGATAGGACAATGGATACTGTGCCTGCACTGAATCTGATACTTTGCTATATCTTAGGTGGATTCCCTACAAGATGGGAGTTTTCCTGGACTACAGCGAAGGGGATGGCTCCCTCTATAACATAATTGATGGATCTCCCATTTTCTCCTTCTGTAGAGCCTTCTTTCCATACTTCATGTTAAGGTCAGGAGATGTGTCCCTGACCATCTGCTCTGTGGTAAGTGGACTTGAAGGGCTCCCTGTGCCCCCTAACAATTCTTTGGAGGAGCCAGTGGGCTCCCCAGGGGAAGGGTTCAGCTCAGGCTCAGGTGTTGATGGTGCTCCCCCAGGGGTCGAATCTCCATTACTCCCCTGGAACCCTGAGGCTATGCCCCCATAGGGCCTTATCACTGCCCCGACCCTTCGCTGTGGCTCTTCTAGGAGCTGCAGACTTCTTGTGGCAATAGCCTCTGAGATAAGTCTTGGATGGTCCTGGGAGCCTTGTCCTCCTTTTCTGGATGCAGACTCCTGGGCTGTGTGGTTACGGGAACAGTCAGCTCGTGCCTTGTGTTCAGAAAGCAGAAGACAAAAGTTGACTGTTGCTTGAATTGATCCAGGGTAGGCTGAAGTTAACTATAAAACTCATTTTTGTTTGATATTAAAAAATATTTCATGGGGGAGTGTGGTGGCTCATGCCTGTAATCTCAGCATTTTGGGAGGCCAAGGTGGGTGGATCACTTGAAGCCAGGAGTTTGAAACCAGCCTGGCCAACATGGTGAAACCCTGTCTCTACTAAAAATAAAAATAAAATTAGCCAGACATGGTGCTCCTCACTGCATGGCAGCTTTGGTGACAGAGCGACACACCGTCTCAAAAAAAAAGGCATGAGATTTTTATACTGTTTAGATATGAAAAGGGCCTGAGGGCTGAATTATTCTGCAGAACAAAGAGGAGTTTATCCAATCTGAGGTTGTTCAGGGGGATCTAGAGATTGAGAATAGTCTCCAGCTCTATTTTGTGGGGTTTGGACTATCTGACCAGAAAAGTTGGTCATCCAAAAATATCCAGGGAAATGATAGCTTATGGACTTGTAAGATGAGAGGAATTGAAATCTAATATTGCACTTTTTTTGCTTTTTATTTGTTTTGGAGACAAGGTCTCTGTCACTTAGATCAGAATGCAGGGCTTAAACAATCTTCCCACCTCAGCTTCCCAACTAGCTAGGAACATAGGAAAGTGCCACTGTGCCTGGCTAATTTTTTTTCTTTTTCTTTTTTTTTTTTTTAGTGGAGAGAAGGTCTCACTATGTTGCCCTGGCTGGTCTTGAACTCCTGGGCTCATGTGATCCTCCCATCTTGGCTTCTCAAAGTGCTGGGATTACAGATGTGGGCCACTGTGCCCAGCCTAATATTGTACTTTATACATTTCTTCTTCTGGGATGAATAAAACAAATCTTTCTCCTACCTGTGATAAAACTGTGCTGTGTTAACTCAGGGAATTAAGAGTAAGACATTGTGTACCTATGCAACAATATTGCATGTTCTTCACATGTACCCCAAAACCTAAAATGCAATAAAAATAAAATAAAAAAAAAAGAGTAAGAGATAAATGAAGTAGCGGCTTTTCATGAACAAGGTGAATTGCAGAAAGCTTTGAACATGAGCATGGTTCCTGTTAATCAATGTGTTAGCACTTCCAAGTCCAATGATAAGGGCTAATGGAAACCACAGCAAACAAAAAGAGGCAGGATTATTGAGGACCTAGACCCATCAAGAATGAAGGAGTGTTCATTCTAACAGGTAAGGAACTCTGACCAGCTGCGGTTCTGGCTGAACTGAAGGTGAGAAGGGATGGAATGGAACTGCAGGAAGGAAGTCATAAATATCAGTTCTAGCCTTGTGACCAACTACAGAAACAAGGATGTAGTAGCTTCACTTATTTTCTCTTTGCTTCTCATATGTATGTGTTTATTTGTATATATTAACACTTTTCTTTCTCTCTCTTCTTCTTACACATATGATTTTGTATAGAAATTGTTGGAAGTTATATTATAATATAGTCTTTTTGGTAAGAGTATATATAGTCAAGGAAACTGTGACTGAATTTCAAGAGTAAATAATACAGCTCTATATTGAGCTATGTAATGACCAGGACTCTCTTTTCATTTTGGGGACAGTGTGAGAACTTCGTCACTTATAAGGTGACTTTGTCTTGATTGGTGAAAATAGATAATGATTTCATTGTTGTATAAAAGTTTAATCTGGGTGCAGTGGCTTATGCCTGTAATGCCAGCATTTTGGGAGGCCAAGGCAGGCAGATCACCTGAGGTCAGGAGTTCCAGACCAGTCTGGCCAACATGGTAAAACCCCATTTCTACTAAAAATACAAAAAATTAGCTGGGTGTGATGATGGGTGCCTGTAATCTCAGCTACTTGGGAGGCTGAGGCAGGAGAATTGCTTGAACCCAGGAGGCAGAGGTTGCAGTGACCTGAGATCATGCCACTGCACTCTGGCCTGGGTGACAGAGCAAGAATCCATCTCAAAAAACCAAAAAGTTTAAATATGTGTAATATGAAAACTGTGCAGCCAAAGGTGTGAATGGTGCTCAATATTATTTTATTGCATCTTTGTTCCAAATCAACTCCATCTTTGTCCTGCCTTGTGGTTCATTTCTTCTTTGCCATCTGGCACAATGTTAGATTTTGACAGGACATTGCACTTGAAGGAACACTGCAAGACATAGCCAAGAAAGCAGCTTCATTCTAGTTCTGACACTTTTTGTTTTTTTTTTTTTGAGATAAAGTCTCACTCTGTCACCCAGTCTAGAGTGCAGTGGTACGATCTTGGCTCACTGCAATCTCTGCCTCCTAGGTTCGAGTGATTCTCCTGCCTCAGCCTCCTGAGTAGCTGGGATTACAGGTGCATGCCACCACTCCTGGCTAATTTTGTATTTTTAGTAGAAACAGGGTTTCACCATGTTACCAGGCTGGTCTTGAACTTCTGACCTCAGGTAATCCACCCACCCCGGTCTCCCAAAGTGCTAGGATTACAGGCATGAGCCATTGGGCCTGGCCTGCCAGGCTTTCTTAATATGCCCTACCACCATGAAATTTATATTCTGGAGGAGACTGAGACAGAGGCCAATGGAGGCAAGTTTGAGTCTTGCCAGGTCAATACTTGGGTACTGAGCAGAGCGACTAGTGTCGGTGTTTTGACATGTGTATATAACTCCGGCTGGAATGGGAAATGTTAATTTAGTTTTCCCACATGTAGGCTGTTGGGCTGCCTCTTGCAAACTGGGAGGTTTTTGCCTGTAGTTCCATGAAAAGAAAAGGAAAGATTTTCTTTTAAAAGTCACTTGGCCCCCACAGCTATGGTGCAGCAAGCAGGGTCATCAAAAGCCACTCTTCTCTTCTGGAAGCAGCAGAGAAAGGGAAGCCAGAAACCTGACAAGCTGGTAAAAACCTAATTTCTTACCAGCTAGCCTCTGGCCTTTCTCTCTGTGCAACTGAGTTGAGTGAACAATAAAAATCACTGTCTCTTCTTCAAAGTTTTGATTAATAGGGAAGAAGATTTGCGTGATTAGTCTTAGGTTGTAGAGAATCTTGTGTACTTTTGGTACTTTGAACTATAAATATTCATGTTGTTTGGCCCCTTCTCAGAAATCACCTTTTTTTGCCACCTTCCTTTGTCTTTGCCTTTTTGTGTCATTCTGTCATGGAGAAGGGTACCATAGGCTAGAATACAGGCCTAGGATCCCTATAAGCCTGCTTTTCAAGCCAGCTTTACAGACTGGTCAGTTATAAACTTTGCTATAGGTCCCTGAAACAAAAACTGGATGAGATTTCCCTCTTGTCTTGTTTTATGTGGCTGAGAGCTTGACTTTGCAACCATGTGGGGGTACTCTCTCTCTTGATCTCTGCCAATTGGAGGGTGGGAATTTTTGGGTTCAAGTCAGGTGGCTGGTCTTAAAGGATTGGGAGTCTGAGACATATTAGCACACTCTTCATTCCAAATGTGTTGAGCCCTTAGGTGAGTTTTTTCTTAAAAGGTCCCATCTCTGCTGGTTGGATTTATTACAACAACAACAACAGCAGCAGCAACAACAACAACAACAGCAAAAACCAGTCCTATGTCTATAGGACTTTTGTTGTATTTTGCTATCTTAAACCCATTTCTGAGAGGGAATACTTGGGGATGCCTCCTTTATACACTTTCTAGGAATACCTCTTGCTTATATGGCAAAAACCTGGAAAATTACCATCTAGGATTTAAAAAAGGCCTTTAATTTGAGTCTCTATGGGAATGAAGCACATATACCATTGAAAGAAAAAGGATTTTAGAGAACCATTGAAAGAAAAAGGATTTTAGAGATCTCTTATCCAAAACCATTGAAGAAAGGTTAAATAATAGTGTCATGGCTAGCCTTAAAAATTCTCTTGAGCAGTTAAAATCATTTGCAAGCTTGAAAATGACTGCTCTAGATTGCTTCTGGGAAGAGCACCCTGGCAACCACCCTATGCTTTAGTTCAGTACCTAAGTCTCTGCCCTTTCACCCTGGTGGCCTGGGATCACTTCCCAGCTCAGGGAATGAGTCTTTTCTGGCTTGGTATTTGTGGGACTTTTTGCCATTTATTGATGGACAGCTTCTGATATCCTGTCTTGAATTTTCCTTTCTCTGAGCTACTTTTGGGGTGATTCTAGGTCTTGTAAAAACTGCTTGCCATCTCTTTGGAGATATGCATCTGTGGTTAAGTCATAACCATAGTTAAGACTCATTGGTTTCAGATGAGAGGTTATCCTTGGTAGAGTTCAAAAGCCAGAAATATCATCTGTTTTTCCCAGCTAAAAACTGGTAATAAGAGATCTGAAAGAATTTTCTTCAAAAGCTCTGTAGTTAAAGTCAAATTAATTAAAACTGATTTAGGATATATGTGTACAGATATTGTTTTAAAGCCTCTGCTCTCTCTGTAAAAACTTCCTAATCAACTGAATTCTGTTGACTAGCTAGAAGAGAAATATACTTTTACAGATGGCCATTGGCAGTTGTTTACAGTGAGCAGTTATTACTACAGGGTGATACTGCTTGTTTTTGCACAGTTAGATAAGAAAAGCATGCTTTAGGGGCACCAAGAAGGTATGGAATGAGGGATAAGACTCCCATGGAGGATTGGGTGATTACAGAATAGACTGATTGCCATTGGGTTGCCCACCAGCCTCAGGAGAATGTCCTTGCAGTGAAGTGCACTGTAAAAGCATTGCACTGTCTTGTCCCATGGTGTTCTCCTCTTTTGAGGACCCAGGATTCAGTATAAAAGTGGAATCCTTAACTTTGGGAGATCTGTTTTGCCTTCCAGCTGTGCCTGCTTATTAGGCCCTAGGAACAGTATGCTTTTCTGGCCCTGTTCCTTAAAGAGTTCCACCCTAAAGATAGTAATTCAATTAAGAAACTAATATCTTTAAAAAAATTTCAATGGTTAAGTGTGTTTGCTTTTCCTAACCATCTGTTTTCTTTTTCTTTTTTTGAGACAGGGTCTCTGTCACCCAGGCTGGAATGCAGTGGTGAGAACATAGCTTACTACAGCCTTGAGCTCCCAGCTCAAGTGATCTTCCCATTCCAACTTCCTGAGCAGCTGAGACCACAGGGTATGCCACTATGCCCAGTTAATTTTTGTATTTTTTTGTAGAGATGGGGTCTTGCCATGTTGCCCAGGCTGCTCCTGAGCTCTTAGGCTCAAGCAGTCCTCCTGCCTTGACCTCCCTAAGTGCTGGGATTATAGGTATGAGCCACCACACACAGTTTCCTGGCCATCTTAACTGAAATTTTACTCATATAATTTGTCCTTGGTTTAAGTAAAATATGAATTCTCTATTTCATTTCACTCAAGAATTGTCCCTTTTGAAATGTAGATTTGGAGTGGCATAGCTGATAATTATTTAGGGTAGGGAACAGGTAATCAAGATACTATCCAAAATGAGGAAGAGAAACTTTAAAAACTGGCACATGAAGAATCTTACAAATCTATAAAATCTGCTTTTGTTTGTATGTCTGTATGTTTGTGATATTTTCCCTACCAAAATATAAGAAAAAGCTCTAATTGGCTTATAGAAAAATAAGCACTCAAATATTTTATCAGATAAATAGAAATTTTAATGCCTTTTAGTTCATGTGACTTCAATGATCTTTGGTAAATAAAGACAGTTTTAAAGATTATTAATAAAATCAAATAACATCTTCAAAATATATGCATTTGGCCTAAATTAATCAAAGGTTTTGCAAGGCTAGACAAAATCAAGGAGGCAGTCATATTACTGGGGCTAAGCCATGGGGTAGAAGCTATGGCCCAGGTAGAGAGTGACAGCAAAAGGACAACAAGTCAGAACCTTGGGAACATCATGACTTAAGGAAGAGAAGCTTCCCAGGGACAATGAGGACCATTACATGGGGAGGCAGGAGGCTTTAAGGCACAGGATAGTTTGAATCATAAAAGGCTTCCTACTCCGGGAAAAGGCAAGAGCAGTGTGGTTAATATTTAGATTTACTTTGCGCTGCATTTAATAAAAAATAAAAGGGGGAAGAAACTGTATTTTGGGAAGAAACTGTATTTTGTTAGTCCTATATCCTCTGTGCTGTGGTTAGAAAGATACAAAATAATGTTTTGTTCAAGAAGTCTCGGGGATGGCCCTAATTTCAGCAGGCCATAAGACATGTAGTGTGTTCTAGAACTAGTAAAAGAAGGCCAACCAGCATCAAGAAAAATAAGCACCTTTTTTACTGGGTTTAATATCTGAGTTGTTTTGATGCTTTAGTTGGAATGGAAATTGAACTTCAAAGTGTGATGGCTAGTGAGGAAGTAAAGGGTATGTACATGATTCCTCCAAAAAGCTTGGTTATAAAGAAAATGTGCACAATAGGATGATACATTCTGAATATTCTGAATTTTTTTTTTTTTTTTTTTTTTTAAGATTGGAGAGTCTTGACTGTGTTTGTATGTGTTTGACGGGCAAGTAAGGTATGGGCATGGGAAACAGGACAGAGGCTGAAGATGAAGCATGGGTTTCTGGGAGACAGGAGATGATGGAATCTAGAACAGGATACTCAAAGTAGGTCCACAAATGGGTAGCACTGGCATCACCTGGAAGCTTGTTAGCAATACAAAATAGACTTCATCCCAGATGCAGTGAATTAGAATGTGGGACTGGGGCTTTAGCAATGCACCAGTTGATTTGGATGCATGCTCAAGTTTGAAAATCACTTGGCTAGAGCACTTCCACTGAGATATGAGAGGAGGATGTGAGGATAGATCTCTGGGGCAATTGATAAAGTTGTGAGTTATGAATTTTCTCTCTGTGTAGGAAATACTCAAAATAATAATGTCTTTTTAAGAGGTGGGGGGATGGCCATAATTTCAGCAGGCGATAAGACAGATAGTGTCTTCTAGAACTAGGAAAATAATTAAGGCCAATAGTATCAAAGAAAAATAAGCACCTTATTTATTGGGTTTAGTACCTGAGTCATACAAAATTGTTAAACTTTATCCCAGATATAGTGAATTACAATCCGTGAGAGTGGGGCTTTAGCAATGCCCCAGGTGATTTTAATGCATGCTCAAGTTTGAGGCTCACTTGGCTAGAGCACAGGTGAAGGGAGAAAATCTGTATGGAAAATGTGTATGGAAGGAGGAACGTCACTTCCACTGAGATATGGGAGAAGGATGTAAGGATGTAAGGCATGATCCTCTGCTAAGAATGAGGACTAGAAAGTGGTTTAAGAATATGTCTGAAGGTCTGCAAAAGCTGCCTTGGCAATAGAAAAAGGACATGCTTAAGTGAGCATGTTGGAGGCTCAGAGGAACATGGAGATGAAGAATTAAGAGTCCAACACACGGGCTTTTTAATTTTCTGACAACTGAGAGGGCAGAGTTAATCTGATCCAGTAAGGGGATGTTTGCATTGCGGGTGCAACTGAATTGATTGATCATGGTTTAGGCCAGAAAGTTTCAGGTAATGCAGTCAGTAAGGGAAGGAAGCTGACTGACTGGACACAAAAGGGTGAAGTGCCTGAAGGTACTAGTGAGGTCAAAGAAGAAAGGAAGTGGGAACTCTAGAGCACTAGAGATGCAAAGATGTTGTTTTGGTTGGAGAGTGAGATGCTGATTTGTAAGGTTTCAGAAGGAACCTCTAAGTCTGATTAAAATGCAAAGAAAGTATCCAATAACAAAGGCAGGGTTCAAAACACGGAAGAACTGGAGGAACAGAGACAACTCAGAAGAAACTTTAAAGATGAACTATGATCAATGTCTTCAAAGAAATAAAAGCAGGTTTCACATCTACGAAAGAACAAGATACTTAAACAAGGATTAAAAAATAAGTAAAGAGCTCCTGGAAACTTAAAATATGAGTGCTCAGAATAAGTGTTTCATAAAGGTTTGGGGAGGAAAAGGAAAAGAAATATCCCAGCAAGTATAACAAAAAGATGAAAACATAGGCAATAGGAAAATTAAAAATGTGAAAATAGAGGATTGAGTTTATATCAGCTGCTTCATTAAACTTTCCTATTACTTATAGTAATTTGTTTTTAGATTATTTCATCTTTAGATTCTATGGTGTAATCATATCCTCTGTAAATGTTGACAGTTTTGTCTTCCTTTCCAATCTTTTGGTTTCTTTTTCTTATCTCATTATGCCGGTGATGACCAAAATACAACATTGAATAAAAGTGATGATGGTAGTCTCCTCATCTTCTTCATAAATTTAATGAGAATGCATCCCAAGTTTCTCTTTTTGGAAGATGTGTTTTAGAATTAAAAAAATAGATACCCTTTATCAGGTCAAAGAAGTTCCCTTCTATTCCCGGTTTGTTGGTTTATTTATTTATTTATTTTGAGATGGAGATTTATTCTTTTTGCCCAGGCTGGAGTGCAATGACATGGTCTCAACTCACTGCAACCTCCGCCTCCAGGGTTCAAGTGATTCTCCTGCCTTAGCCTCCTGAGTAGTAGTTGGGTTTACAGGCAGGCATCACCATTTTGTATTTTTAGTAGAGACAGCTAATTTTGTATTTTTAGTAGAGACGGGGTTTCACCATGTTGGCCAGGCTGGTGTCGAACTCCTGACCTCAGGTGATCCGCCCATCTCGGCCTCCCTAAGTGCTGGGATTGAAGGTGTGAGTCACTGTGCCCAGCTTTATTTCTGGTTTATTAATAGTTTTACTCTTTAAGCCAGGGATGGACAAACTACTACCCAGGGGGCCAAATCCAGTCTGCCACTTGTTTTTGTATGGCCCATGAGCTAAGAATGACTTTTACATTTCATGTAAAATGTCACACAATATTTTGTGACATGTGAAAATTACATGAAATTTGAATTTAAGTGTCCATAAATAAAGCTTTCTTGGAAAATAGCCATGTTCTTCATTCATTTATGTATTGTCTATGGCTGCTTTTTGCTATAAGGCAGAGTTGAGTAGTTGTGATAGAGCTGATAGGGACCTACAAAGCCATAGTAAATATCTGGCCCCTTTTTATTTTATTTTATTTTAGAGACAGTGTTTCACTCTTGTTGCCCAGGCTGGAGTGCCATAGCGCGATTGCACCAGCTAATTTTGTATTTTAGTAGAAACGGGGTTTCACTGTGTTGGCCAGGCTGGTCTCAAACTCCTGACCTCAGGTGATCCTCCCGCCTTGGACTCCCAAAGTGCTGGGATTACAGGCATGAGCCGCAGTGCTTGGTCAATGTTTGTCCCTTTATAGAAAAACTTTACTGATTCTTGTTTTAAGTCAAGAATGGCATTGGGGGAAAGTTAGGTTAATGGATGTGCAGATCAAGAATAAGGGAAAGATCTCAGCCCTAACTCCTTATACAGATTTTCTCAATCAGTCCACCTTTTCCAGCTTTACCCTCTTATCCTAGACTTTCTTAGCTTTTAGCTTTCCATTTCTAGAAATTTAGGGCTGTCTAAACAGTGATTTTCCTTCTCAGTAGCATTTCTTTGGGTGCACAATAGGTTCCACCTTCATCAGCTCTGCCTTCCACCAATTTTCCAGAAAAGCATTACAGTCTATTGCTGTTTCCTCTTCCCCGTGTCTGCCCGATTATTTCCTTCCGGAGTGATTTTAGCAGTGTTTGGGAGGGAGTTATAGCTTCTTTTCCTCAGGTATAATCGCCCTTCTCTTCCTACCACAAAACCCAGCACAGTGAAAGGCAGGAGAGGGAGCGAGGAGACTGAGGTCAGGGAGAGGGAGGAGGGAGTGACGGCGTGGGGAAGTGAGGAGGAAGAAGGGAAGAGCTCCTGGGGAGAGGGAGATGAGGAGGAAGAGGACGGCGGGGTGGGGTGTGTCAGGGAGCGAACGGGCCGGGCTGGGTGACGAGGCTGGGCGTTTGTGCTTGAGAAGTGGGGGTGTGTGGAGGGGCAGAAAGGTCGACAGTGCCTGCGGGAAGAGGGGGTGAGGGGTGTGCAGGTCAGTGGGTTGAGGGGAGTGGGGAGAAGATTTAGGGTGAGAGGTGCTGGCGTGCTGGGGAAGGCGGGACTAGGAGAGGTAGAAAAATGGGGAGAGAATGGGAGGGAGAGAAGGAACCTGGCGGAGATTCGAGGGGAGAAGGCGCTTGAGGGGGAACCGGGAGGGAATAAGGCTTGTGAGGGGGAAATGTGACCGGAGAAGGAGCCTGAGAGAAGCCATGGGGGTGGAGGCACGTGATGGGGAAGCCTGAGGGGAGAAGGTGTGTGAAGGGGAACGGTGGCGGGAAAGGCGGGGCGAAGGCACTCGGCCATTGCTGGGCAGCCGGGAAAGGGGCCCTGAAGCCGCGCCCGCCTGGGATCCAGGCCCGGTCCCACCTCCGGGCCACGCCACCCTCGGCGTCTCCGCGTTCTGGGTTCCCGAGAGGCCGGCACGTCTGCCAGGGACTCTTGGCCAGCAAGAGGGTCCCAACCTGAATAGGGGAGTGCGCGGAAGAAAGAGAAGACAGACAAGCGGGGTCTGGAGGACCGAGTAAGCAATGCTTAAACAGCAATGCCTCAACAGCAGCTTTATTGTGCACACAGTTAGTATATATATGTTTGTCCTAGGTCATTTACAGGAACAGATACCATTATCTCATACATGAAAGTAGCACATAAGAACAATAGTAAAATCAGATACATAATTGGGTACAATCAAGTCACACAGGTGGTGGGGAAACCTATAGTTAAAAGTTACTGACCTATGCAAGGTACCAGAGAGGCAGAAACCTATTATATTTGTGCAGTCACAAGAACAGGCACAGGACCCAATAGTGGGTGAACAGTCATAAATCAGATACAGAAACTGGACACATTGTCCTGTCAGACCACGTGCAGGCCACATCACAGTCTCACAAAGTTCTTTTTATAATTCCTTTACCTGCAGTTCCTACTTTCCCATAGCTCGACTGCCTCCAACGGGAAACTGTGTCCGTGCTCAAGCTCACCATATGGTGAGGCCCAATTCCGAGAGGTCTCACATGGGAACGAACCCCACAGTTCCCCCTTTTTTATTTTTTAAATGCAACTCAAATAATTTGAACTGCAATTGTTGGAGGGAGGAGATCACAAGCGAAAGAGGACTGGCAAAAGGAAAATTAAAAGGAGGACACATGCTCCTATGCCAATTAGAGACAATAAGAAGGGGATATGAAATCCACGAGTCCAAGAAGACAGGGTGTTCACTATATCTCTAACAATGGAATCATCCACTGGCAAATCTTTACGTGAGATGTCAATAGCATGAATTTGATGTTGTAGTCTTATAACATCTGAAGACAAATTATTATGGGTCCATATGCCTTGTAGATGTGCCTTAAAGGCCACTGCCACTCAGTGTCATTGTAAGGAGTGTTGGTCACACATATATACTTAA
>PVKP010030754.1:0-27690 GCA_004027715.1 Plecturocebus donacophilus
AGGTTCTGTGTAGACACAGATTTTGGGGGGACACTATTCAACCCACCACCACACCCTACCAAAGAGCTGGTACCAAAGCAGTACTCTGGGAACTCGATACTTTTAGGAGATCTTTTCTCTCTGATAATCAAGGGTTACCTCTTATACATACAACAGAAACAGAAAAGAATACTGTATACAGTGCCTTAAGAGGAGCGTCTAACAAAATGAATCATTTAATTGCATAGGAACTATAATAATACATTTTGGAAAATATTTTATTTGTCCATCAATTATATTAGTACGTATATATATAAATATATGTTAAATTCTAATCTCTGTGCCAGTCATTCAGGCTTACCTCTAAGAAAATATTAGACAAAGACATTTCTTGCATTCCTCACAAAAAAATTTCTCTAACAGTCATTTGATTTTTAGAAAACTAGTGATTTCTTCCTAGTCATGGCAGGACATTACATTATCATTCTTAGAGACAAATAAATATGAACATGTTAAATCCAACAATATATCCCTCTCTGAAATACCCTCTGCCACAATCAGAGACAAGGAAATACTATAGAATTCCACTTTACTCTTACTTAGTGTCTGTTTGTTTCTAGGGGAAAAAATCTAATTATGTTACCTAATTATCTAATTGTTGTCTGTTCTTTAAAGCTTTGCCCTTTGAATCTGGAGAAGAAAAAAAAAATGTTCCGGTCTGTTTGTAAACAATTCTTAATTAATTTAGTTAATAAACACTAATAAATACTATAGATTTTATGCATAAAGCTCTTCTTTAAGAGTCGAGGCTTTAGGAGAAACAAATAATTGTGAAGATATATTTACATGTACTGAGTATTCGAAATGTTATGAAATTTAAAACTGATTTCAATAAAAACTGAATCCAAGAGCCTACTTTGTTTTTTTTTCAGGAATTTTTCAAAGTTTCACTTAAAAAATTATTATCTTTTGTTTTTGGAAAACATAAGGTAAGATTCTTGAAGTAATACAGACAAACGTTTCAGCTAGGGAGGAGTAAGGCACTGTTATTCTAACCATTACTGGGAAACCTGCCTGTGTGAAGGCTGTTCCTCAGACTCCCTAGCGAGGTTTTTCCTAAAAAGATGACAGGTGATGTTTCTGACTGAGTGAATACAATTGTGACTGAATAAGCATGTTTATTTTGTTCTTGTTAAAGAACACATGATGTATGGATAATATTCAGTTTTCAAAATGTTTACCATCATTTGCAAAATGTTTTACTGAACTGAACCACCAAAATTAATTTGAATGTGGAGAAAGGTAAACAAAACATTAAAAAACCATGTAATAGTAATCCAAATCAAGTTTCTCACTTTAATTGGTTGTTGGTTAAATCCTTAGGAAAGTAAATTAATTTCAGAAAGTTAAAATCAGTTCTGAATGTGACTTTTTTTCTATTTTCTGGAAAAATATATATAAATCACAAAGAAGCAATTAAGGAAGAAAATATAAAATTGAAAAATATCAATACATGAGAAAACATGGCATATACCACATCTGAAATAGTGATTGTTACATAAAACAATAATTTTGTCTATGAGTGAGTTTGACAGCAAGAGACTCTAAATAGACCACAGTTAATAGATCCACAGCGTATAAATAGGATCACAGGAAACTGAAGATGAGTTTTTGCATGTATCCTACATTTGAAATATAACTGGCCACTTCATTTTTGGGAGGCTGAGGTGGGAAGATTTCTTGAGCCCAGAAGTTCAACGCTGCAGTGGGTCATAATAGCTCCACTGCACTCTCGTGTGACCCTCCAGAGTGAGACCCTGTCTCCAAAAAACAAAACAAAACAAAAACAAAAGCTATTTAAATGTGAGAAATAAATTTAAATAAAAAATAAAATATTTTTTCTAATTTTAGAGAAGGAAATAAAATATGGATTAATATCAGTCATCTTCACTTGTTTGTCTTCTCTTTATCTTTTATTTTAGCCTTGATCCTTCATCAGAATATTCTGTATGACTATTTTACTTTTTGGGTAAAGAAGACAATGCTGAACATAATTGCCACAATATAATTATGTGTGATGTTAAAATATGTGTGACTTTGTATAGATGAGATTTCTATGGATAGCTATTTTTATTTAAAGTATTATGTTATAATATTGTGGCTTTGAATAAAAATTGAGTGCAATGATTTTTTTTTCATGTAAAGGAAAACATAAAAACTAATATCATGATTGTACTCTCATACAGCCGAAGTTCCAAAATTAACAGTTGGCAGATAAACTTTAATTACTGCATCATTTCCAAAAAGGGAATGTTCTATTGGATCTTCTCTTACACTATATTTTCAAGAAAAAGAGCTTTTATGTCTCCAAAGTTATTTTGTTAAAAGGACAGAACAGAGAAAAATGTTAAAAGTTTCACATAAAAACTCTTTTCTTTTACATGAAAAAAAAATTCAGATTGGAGAAGAATAAAAGAATGCTTGCCATTACTTTTGTGATATCACTGTTAGCCCAGGGATGACTGAAGGGGTGCCAGATGTGTTCTTGTCTTGCAATGAAGTATTTGGAATAGAGTATATGAGATGATAGAGAGAAACAAAGTAAGTTAAGAGTGTGTTGTTTAAGAATTTGGTTATTGAAACGGATGATGCCAATCTTAATATTTAACTTTTTTTAGAGTAATGTACTAATAGGGTTTTTTAAGTACTCGGCGTCTTTTGATAGTTTAGATTTTCCATCAGCATTTATAGTTGCTGGTTTGGTATTGCTTTTGTTTTTATTTTTTAGTTGATAAAATACTACCCTTAAAAAAGATAAGAGGCAGGAAACAGAAGTTCTGACAAAGGCTTTGGGATCCTTTTTTTTTTTTTTTTTTTTTTTTTTTTTTTTTTTTTTTTTTTTTTTTTTTTTTTTTTTTTTTTTTTTTTTTTTTCAGTTTTTTTTCAGGCATTTGAAAGCATTCAAGTTTTCAAAATGTATGTTTTATTTTTATTATTTAATAACTGGTAGGATGAAGTCATTTATCAAAATAAAAGAGATAGTAAGAAAAAGAAAAACTGACATTCAAAAACAATAGATCTAACTCAGCAGAATACTGAGAAAATATCCAACTTTCATATTTGAATTCTATTAGAAGACAATTCTCCATGAGTCTCATGTTTCTTCATATCTGGTGAAAAGTTTTGCATTATTGAGTTAGCATTTCCCTCTGGAGCTAAGGACACACATACTCACTGCACATTATAAATGATTCTGGTTCCCAAAGCTCAGGGTTCCTTTCATATGATGCAATCCATGATGTGTGCAGGTGCCATCTTTTCTTCTTTTCATCTCTTTGTGGGAATGAGGATGCAGAAAATGGACACAAATATATTGATATTCTGGTCTCTGCTATTACTGTGAGTAATCACTGTCATTTGTTTCTGTGGTGGTATCTTATATCTCTGGCAGCATTGATGAAACTGCGGCAGGCTCATACGCTTACTTGTGAGCTTACAAGTTCAGGAACATTTCAGATCCTAAACTGTTCTTGATAGGTAGCAGGCTTTGTCAGATGAAAACTGATGAACCCCATCCTTCACCTGCAACCTCTGCACTTAAGTTTGCAAAGCCCTCCCATTTGGGACAGGGTGGTAAGCCTTATGCTTTGACTTGCGACGCAGTGGTCACTTTGCAATGCTGGTGGACACGCCACCGCAAAAGTAAGAAATAGGCTTGCACACTGGGACATTTGCTTTTATGAGTGTTCCATTGTTATGAGAACAGATCCAAGCTATGCAGCTGGACAATGAGAGGTTGACAAAAGAGACCTGAGTCACTGCTGTCACCGCAGGGAAACCACTCCAGATGAGCTGAAAGCCAGCCAAGTCAGGAAGCTCAGCCAAGGTCAGAAGAGCTGCACAGGTGGCCCTAGAGAGTTCTGAGAAAATACAGATACACATATATACACACATATATCATTTCTATTACATCTTTATTATTCCTGTCTAAATTATCCTTTTACCGTTAGGTGGTAGAGTATGTTAGTCCTAAAAAAATAATTTTAATTGAAATTAATTACTTAACAAAACATTCCTTGTGATTCTTCCTTAACTGTAGATATTATGATATATAGCCATAAAATGATTACTTTTTACAAATTAGAAAATACAGACTATATTTAATATGGTGTGTTTGTTTAAATATAAATTCATATTTGTGGAAGGATCTAGATTGTTTTTATGTAGATGTGTGTGTGTGTGACAAAACTTGGGAATTCATCCTATTCCCATCTGGGACTTGATAATTAAATATCTTTGTCTTGGCAAAAGTTTATCCTCGTCAAAAGCATTTAAAATTTGGGACAAATTTCAGAAGATTTGTATTGCTTCTTATGTGAAAATATGACTCTCATCTAGTAAATATATTTTATATATGTTAATATCTCCATTTCAAGGGATATATCAAATTAAGCAGATTTAATTCTCCTCTATAAGTTGTTGCCATCTCTTGTTTCTTATCTCAAGAAACTCACCATCTACCTTATTGATGAAATAAACTTTGCTGTCAACATCAACCCCTACTTTCTATCATATCCTCAGTCCACTTAGTATACTATTTAAATCCTGCCCCCAAATATTCCTCTAACATCTCCTCTTATCTTTTCATTTTTTTGAGACAGTATCCTGCTCTATCACTCAGGCTGGAGTGTGCGGCACGATCTCAGCTCACTGCAACCTCCTCCTCCCAGGTTCAAGCCATTCTCCTTCCTCGGCCTCCCGAGTCAGTGGGATACAGCCGCCCACCGCCACGCCTGGCTAATTTTTGTATTTTTACTAGAGACAGGGTTTCATCATGTTGGCCAGGCTCATCTCGAGCTCTTGATCGCAGGTGATCTGCCCGCCTTGGCCTCCCAAAGTGCTGGGATTACAGGCGTGAGCCATCTCACCTGGCCTAACATCTCCTCTTCTGTCCATTAACAGAGCCATTCACTTATATCCATGAAGGATTCCTTATCTCCTTAAAACCTATCACACTCTCCTTGTAACAGCTATTCCACCTCCAGTCCACCTCCCTGATAGGATGCTCTTTTGCTATAGGACATAACTTTCCTTAAATAGTACCCATGACTTTCTTTCACTTGCAGGCCATGTGTCAGCTCCTCAGTAAACCTTAATTTTTTAATCTCCAACTTTACCATGGCTACCACATATATAACATATTTTACATGGTGTCACAGTTGTCCCTGTACTTCCTTTCCCCAGATTTCAAATTGTAAGCAACTGGTAATCAAATAGCTCAATAAATATTCAATGTAATAATAAACAAATAATTAAATATGAATATGAATTTTATCTATGAACACTGTTAAGGTAAAGTACTAATCGTTGTTGACCATCAGCTTAAGACAGGTGGATTTTACTATATGTATTTTTAAAAATATGATTTAAAATATGCAACGAACAAAACTCACAATTTTAAGATACTAATTTCACAGTGATGTCTCTTTAGCTCTTTGTAACTAAATATTCTCATATTTTAAAATAATTATCATAATTTATTCTACTTTTAAGAATGATATATTCTGAGTATTACTTACTATGAACTAAGGAATTTACATTGTTTAGCTGTTTAAAATCTCATGACAATATTATTCAATGTTTGTTAGCATATTAGGTAGTCCATTCTTATACATAGAAACAAAATTTTTAAATATGAACTCAAATGCACAAGATTGCACAGGTAGTAAATAGCAATTGTGGAGTAAGCCCTCTCTGACTCCAAAATCTCAGACCTCTATACTGTTTTGCCTCACAGTGTAAAAGAAATTTTTTTGCATTTGTCTTTAATTAATTACTCCTTGGTATTAGGTATCTGAACAATACTTTTTAATTCAAACTGTCATCTGATCTGAATAATATTAAATAACTTTAGTACTTTTTGGCTCGTAAACGTTTTTGTTAACTCAGTAAACTTACCTTTATTAAAACTGTCATTGACTACCAAATTACACTATAATTTTCTATAGCTGGGAAGCCAAAATGTAGAAGCAGAGAGCTGTCAGTACAGCAGCTTGGCTCTGTGAATGTTCTTTAATCTGAATACCTTGTAAGCTTCCCCAAGAGGTAGATTTTAAGTGAATTGATGCATGTAATACATCAAGCTACGTGCAGGCAAAGTGAAGAGATTCAATGAAGTATGATAGATAACTATTCTAATAATTGTCATTCATTGTCTTATATTAATGTACTTTTTTTCTACCTAGAATACATATAGTCCTTCCTATTTATCTATTTTTAGAAAAACCCAATTTCTAATGTATGAAGTCAGAATTGTAGAGTAATTTATTCGATGCTGGAACCAAACCATCCCATTTACACTAACTAGCTCAATGATCCTAGGTGAGTTATTTTACCTCTATTTCTCTTTCCTAAGATAGAGATAAAAACAGAACTTAGGCTGGACATGATTCCTGCCTATATTCCCAGCACTTTGGAAGGCAGAAATGGGAGGATCTCTTGAAGCCAGGAGTTTGAAATCAGCTTGGGCAAAATAGCAAGGCCCTATCTCTACAAAAGCGATATTAAAAAATCTTAAGAAAACAGAACCTGCCAATATTTTGGTTGTAGAGATTAAATATATTGATATATGCATATTACTTTGAATATTGCCTGGCACATACATAAAAAAACAAAAACCTTACATAGACACGTTGCCTATTATTAGTAGTGATTTAGGTTCAGAAAAGACCTTACCTAATGGCCACTAAATATATGTACCAAATTTTGTGTTATCTGAAGTGCTATTTATGAAATAGACTATGGTAGGCAAAATAGTTTCTTGAAGATGTCTACTTTCTAACCCTTGAAACTTAAGAAGAGGAACTTCTCAGATGTCATTAGACTTACAGACTTTAAAATAGAGAGATTATTTTGGATTATCTGGAAGATGCAATCTAATCACTTGAACCCCTAACAGCAAAGAATATTATCCAGCTTGAGTCTGAATAAAGCAGCAGAGAAAGAAAGATTCGAAGCGTGAAAGGGATTTGACCTGCCCTTGCTGGGGTGGGTCACATGGAAAACATGAGAAAAAACGAGGACAGCCTCTAGATGCAAAGAGCAGCCTCTGGGTGACTGCAAAGCAACAGGGATCTCAGTCCTACAACTGCAATAAAACCAAACTCAAGAAACAGCCTGGATGAGCTGACTGTATGTTGTTTCCTAGATTTTCATAAGGAATACTTCTGCCTGAATCTTGATTTCAACCTTGTGAGACCCTCGACAGAGGACCCAACTGAACTCATGAGACCTACAGAAACTTGCATAATGAAGTTATGTTGTTTTAAGCCACTAAGTTTGTAGTAATTTGTTATGATAGGAATATAAAATGAATAAAACACCTAAGCATTCTTTTGGCTCCTAATTGACAGAAAGTAATTAAGAAATGTTTAGCTTTGAAATCCTATCTGATTCACAGTTCCAAATTTTCCACTTTCATCATTATATTACTTGAAACTTTAATGTTATCTTCTATATTTTAAATTTTGCATTGTAATGTTATTTGCTCATATTTTTACGTTTAATTGTTATTATATCTACTTTCTTCTCCTTCCTCCACCAGTCTAGCAGCAGGTAAGCTATAGTGTTCATTGGTTTTCATCTGTAAAACTCACTGCTTTTAAAATCCCAGTATTTCGTGGTTTTTCAAGAGAGAGAAAGCTTTAGTTTGTTTATCTTTCTGTTGTCACCTTTTAAAATGTCACCTGTTAGTGTTATTCTGTCTTCTGTCACTTTGGGCCACTCTAAAGCAAATGTAACTATTTATGGCTCTTAGTGACCACTGATATATTCACTCAATAAAGAAAGTTGGTAGGCCAGTACTAATTCTGGTCAAATACATATTTGTTTCATAATATTATGAGGGCTCATGGCCATTGATTCTCTCTATATAAAACCAATGTAGGAAATTACATTTATTCTAAAATACAATAATATCATTCCGAGACAAAAATATGCATAATTAATACTAATATTTGAGAAATTCATGGACATTTTATTAAATATGTTTTAAGAAAAATATATAATTTTTGAAAAACTGATTACTATCTTTTGTTATTAATAAGATAATGACTAAAACAGGAATTCAGCACTGTTGATGAATACACTTGATTATATTGGTAGAGTGTATGAAATGATATCTATACATATAATTTCAGATACATATATATGCCCAGATTTTTATTCATTCCAGATTTCTCGAAATAGCAATTTTTGCTTTTTTGCTTGGAATTATAGCTTTAAAGAACAAAAATTACTGATGAGTTAGGAAATATACTTCAGCAAATATATTAGTTTTAATTATTATTTCAACATATTTTAGTGGAAACCTACCAATGCCATATGTATTTTAAAAATTGTGGAGAATATCTTATTGAACAATACAGACAATATCTGTAACTTTATAAAACATAATGTGTACATACATCACAAGCACATTCCAGTTGCTAAATTATAGATTTTAGAGAATTTTTCATGTTGAATAATACCACCTGGAGATTCATTTTTTTCTGTGGATAGGCTTGAGGAAAGACAGTTACTTCACAAATAAAGACTTTCATACTTTTTAGTAAATTTGTTAATTTTTGAGATAACTCAAGATATTTTTGTATTTAAGATATGATATCCCCGAAGATCTTACTCATTTATTACTCATTATCCAACGTTATCATCCCCCAAGATGTTACTCCCTTATTACTCATTATCCAAAGTAATTAAAATCACACACTACAGTTTATCTTTGATTAAAAATAATATTATTGTACCCATTTGAAGGCATAAATATTTCTCTTGGACTTTCATAATTTATCATGATATATACTTATGATAGGAATTTTTGAAATTAATTCTTGCCAACTAATGCAACATAACCTAAATAATAGAGATCACATATAGTGTGTAATTTTAATTGATAAACACATGAACAAATTTTTGAAAATATAAACACTAAAAGTAAGTATTAAAATGTAAATCATATTTGTCTCATAAGGGAAGAAATACTTGTATTTTATAGAAAAAAAGCAACAGATAAACCAAGAGAAAAAATAATAGTTGCAATCCTAAAACTCTCAAATAATCACTAATTTAAAATTGTATTAATGTATTTTATGTATATTAATTTTAATATATGAATGTATATATGTTTTGTATTTATTAATGTAATATCTTGTTGCTGTTCTTCTAAAATTTTTGTTTTTTGTGATGGGGGTCTCACAGTGTTGCCCAGGCTGGAGTGCAGTGGTGTGATCTTGGCTGCCTGCAGCCTCTGCCTCCGAGGCTCAAGTGATCCTCTCACCTCAGGCTCCTGAGTAGCTGGGACTAGCAGTGTGCACTACCATGCCTGGCTAATGTTTTGTATTTTTGGTAGATACAGAGTTTCCCTATCTTGCTTGGGCTGGTCTTGAACTCCTGAGCTCAAGCAATTTACTCACCCTGGCATCCCAAAGTACTGAGATTACAGGTGTGAGCCACTGTGTTCAGATATTGTTGCTGTTCTTCTAAAAAAATGTTTTAAATTTCCACATTTTATGTAACTGCATTACTGCTTAAAAATAATTTATGTAATTCCTATTGCTGAATGCTTATATGACTTTTATTTTTAAAATATTGAGATATTAAAAAATTATAAACTTTATTCCATAACTTTTATTTTTGCATTTTACCTTTTGAGACATTGTTCTTTCTCTTTTTTTCATTGTGAGTCCATTTTTCTCATTTTTCTTCCAATTTTTTTATCAAGGTGGATCTTTTTCCTTTCTCTTTCAAAAAAAGCTCTTTACACATTAAGGACATTAATAAGATTATTGTTATTACTTGTTTGTTCTAGACAATAGGATGAATTTTACAGTGACCTCTATCAGAGCCTGATGCAGGCTCTGATACTTACTAGTTACATGTATTTCTGAAAAGGAATGAAGAATGGACCCACTTCATAGAAATTACAGTGAAAAATAGAGAAATAAGGAATAAAAAGTAATGAACATTGACTCAAGGAAAGCACTGAATAAATAACTATTATTATTTTAGTTATATAATTATATCTGTTTGCTATTTTCTACTGTTCAATTTTATTATTTTGGAAATATATACATGTGTATATATATGTATGTATATCTATCTATCTCTATATATATATTAAAATTCCCCATGCTAAAATCTACTTTTTCTTTTTTTAGGCTTAGATGTGATCCTTTAAAGACCTCCCCACATCTGTTTTATAAATATTCAGTTGTATGCACTAATGAGTTGTTTCAAATTTAAGTAGTGTCTATCTGAAATTTAGTGTGAGGTCATGTCATAAGATAGGGATAGAACTTCTTTTATCCTTCAAGGAATTCTCTGGTTTTTCCCACAACTTTTTTGGTCTACCCATTCTTAAATATGCTATGTTCAATTTTAAGAAATTATTGTAGGAACAGATCAGTTATGAATTATCTACTTTGTGCCATTGCTATTTCTCTCTCTCGTTTCTTTTTTTTTTTTAATGTAATGTAATCTTCTAGTCAAGTTTTCAGTGATGCACACTCTGCTGCCCAGTGCTGGACACTGCCCCTTCACACTCTGAGAGCTGCTTTGCCCAAGTTTGCTTTTAAATATAAAACACTTGATTATCTAGATCCAACTTGGGACAACCCTGAAGGGTTCTTCAGTTCCAGCAGATTTACTTTAAGGTCCTTTGATTTCCTTTGGGGCTATCTTGCAGCTCCACTTCTCCCTGAGCCCACTCCTGCCTCCTTTCTCTCCCTTTCACAGATGTGGCTACTAAAGGCAATGAAATCTTCTCAGAGTTGAGAAGATTTCCTTTCCTTCTGAAAGGACCCAACTTACTACACATTTAATATTTGATAAGGCAAGACTTCTTGTTTCCTCCTTCATTTTCCAGGCTACTTCCTTAATTTTCTGCAGGTTTGTTTTAATTTAATTTTATAAAATGGATATGAGAAAGCAAAAGGAAGAGAAGAATGCAGCAAGGAAAGACAGAAGAATGAAATGTGATTTGTGATCTTAGTTTGCTTGGACAATGAAGAAGTTCCCAGGATCATGTCTTTTAGTGCTAATATCTTAAAGTACTGAGCAAACCAAGAAACAAAGATGTGGAAAGCTCTGGTCACCGTTTAATACTGATTCTTTTAATCACAGATAATATAATTTCCTTAATTAATCAACTCTTTATTCATACAGTTTAATAGTGTATAATGGCTTTTATTCATAATGATTCAATGTAATTATTACATTTATTCCTGTGAACTTTGTATTATTAATTATAAATGGATTTTTTTTTTTACCATTTGTATTTTGACTTGGTATTGCTGATGTACAGAAAAACTGTATTTTTGATGGTTGACTGTGTTACTTGATAATATAGTCTCCTTTCTCAATCAATAGTACCTTTTAAAAACTGAGTGTCTTAGATTGTCCAGGTAGACAATTGTTACCTCTTTTATAGTCACCATAAAAATAAAAAAAACAGCTATAATTTATTGGTAGTGCAAGGACAAATACCAAATTTTTAGAAGTCTTAACTCTCCCTATTGAAAATATGGATATTTTTCTTCCTTCCTTTTTCTGAGAGCCCTTACTTTAGAAAATTTGTAATTATAAATACTTTCTCCTCCCTTTGAAACATATATATATTAATTTGAAGACTAGATAGGCCATTTACGAGCTCTATGACACAGAAATGTCTTTCTTAAGGACCTGAGTACCATCTTTGAAATGTAAACATCGAGGAGTATAACATCCCTATTTTTTAGTATCTTTTGGAATTTACAAACATAAGTGGTGCCTTCCTCCAAGTTGCAAAACTACTTCTTGTCATAATGATATGAAAAGCTTTTAGTTTCCTTTAGATAAAGTCAATTAGCTAATAAAGATGGTCATATCTCATAGAATGTCAATAAGTTAAAAGAAAAAATATAGCTTGATGAACAAATAACTGGTAAATACTGTACAAGATAAAGTTAACAAGTCACTATATTGAAAACTGTCTGAGCAGTATTTAAGGTGACCCTTTGAAAAATCACAGACTCCATTTAAGATGACTATTTGAAAAATCAGTCTCCAAAAAGGTAAAGTACTTAGACTACCCAAATATTTGACAATGGAAGAAAGCATTCTTTCATACATTTTCTCATTGAAATCATGATACTTAAAACAAGCCATGGGAAATGCTGATTTGCACTGTTTATTACTGAGTTATTTCAAAACATGAATTCATTATTTAATTTTTATACATCATCTGAATAATTGATGTGTTTTAGGAAGCGTCCATTTCTTAAAGCAATGTATTAAATCTTAATTTATTTACCTTAATTATATTACTAATTTTGCATATTAAAAATTTGTTAAAGATTTAAGGATTTAAATTATATTTACGTATTTCAGTAGTTTCTGGAGTAAGGTGCTTACTAAAAGTAGAAATAGGAAGAAAATATAAAAGCAAAAATTTTCTGTGGACTGTCTGTATTGATCTTCCATGATTCCATAGCCTTTGGGGTAGTATAATGAAAGTTGTGTCTGAATGACTCAGTTGTATCTAAGTTGGAGATTCTGTGTATCAAAGAATGTTTAAATATAGCAGAAACCTTAAAGACTACGCTCTTCAAGATAAATATGCAGAAAAGGACCTGAGTACCGTCTTTGAAATGTAAACACTTAAATATGCAGAAAATATCATGCTAAGATTATGAAGATGATTGAAACCAACAATAGTTCATACAGACATCACACTAAAAAACAAAAATTGAATTAATGAATTTCAAAAGTGAAAGGCATGAAAGATCTTCATTGTCAGAAAGATAAGTTACATCATTAGTATTTATATATTTTTTTCTTTGAGTCCAGCCTTTCTTCGAGACCTGCAGGATGGCACTCCCCAGAAATTGTTTCAGTTGCATTGGCTCTGTCAGTTTCACTGGCTGTGTCACGTCACACTCTGACCTGCCTGATTCTCTTGATTCAATCTGTCTGTCCTAGCCAAATCTGTGTGCTATGAACCTTGAGAACTAGGCATTGAAGACTCACTTGGCTTGCCCAGCTGCATAATAAAGTTTAGACCTTTTTAGAAATCACTTGATTCCTAGAATAAAACCATCAATAATCAATAATTGGGAGGATATTTTATCGTGAGTAAAAATAAGATGATCTTAGTATCAATGTTGAGTGTTCCCAAATTCTATAAATTTATTTCTTCATAGATTACTAAATTACAGAATATTAGCTTGTATAGTAAAATGTACTGAAACATTTTATTTCAAAATTACAAGAATTCTCTTTGAGGTATTTCTTGAATATGTGGTAGTTTGTGATATTTTACTCAGTGTCGAGTTCATTGTGACAACTTTGTGGCAAAGAAAAAGCATATAGTAAATGGATTTAGGTGGTAAATGGTCATGAGAAAACAACAAAACATAATTCATGATTCGGGTCTTTGCACATCAGATAAGTGACACAATATATACTCTAAGATACGGACCTCATGCAGCATCTATGTTGCTATCATTTTTCAGTAGCAAGGTGTAGTAACAGAATTACCCCTCAGTTACTTTGTACGTGCTTACTGAAAGATAAAATGATGGAAACTACCAGAAGAGGGGACACCCTACTGATACACCATCCTCATCTCTTGCTAGGCTGTGGCAACCAGCCTAATAACTGGAAGAAAATAGTAGGTACCTGGAACAAGCCAGAATACTTGAAAGAATTAGAGGCGTGTTTTAATATTTTCCTCTCTGTACAAAATGAGTTTGTATTTATACTTAAAAAACTTATAGCAGTTTTTATAATTAACATTTTGGGGCTGTGGTGGAAGTATATATTCTATCTGCCAGTGAGGAATGTGGGTAAATAATAGAAAATGTGATAGAGAACCTCTGATGGCAGATATTATAGAGCATATGGTTGTGTGCCTCTTGCTTTTTTAAAAGCCACTGATAGTTGGGTGTCGATTTTTACTGTAGAATAACCTATATTGGCTGATTCCTGGAAAATCAAGACATCATTTAATTCAATACTACCCTTAGAATGAGCTAGAGGTTACTATGTCATGGGAAGAAAGTAGCTACATTCAAAAGTGATTCTAGTTAAATTTTAGGTTTCTTTTTATCAGAGAAAGGCAAGAGCAAAGGCTCTAGTTTATTTCTAGACACAAATAAAGTAAAAACAAAGATCCAACATCTTTTAAATAAAGAATAAGGGTTGCTTTGTGAATTATTATCTTAATATGATTCAACAAATATTTCTGTTTAACCTACATATGGACACATCCATGTTACACATATATTCAAAAAATCAAAATTATGTATGTCTATAATTTACTTGTGTGGCATCATTATCAAAAAAACTGCATTCATACATTGTGATATTTATAATGTAAAGAAAGTTTATACAAATTTATTCTTATTAGAGAATTGTTTACAATTTAAGACAAATGTAATGACACAAATGTAAGAAAAATAATCCACATTATTTGTAGACACTAAAATCGTAAATAAAAATATATATACATGAAGAATAAACAGAATGTAGATTATTAAGATAATTGATGACAAGAGTCTGGAGGAAATGAGAAAGCAGGAAAATAGATCTATGATATCAAGTTCCAGAATGAACAAAGGTTAATCCTCTTAAAAGTGGAAACCAGAATCTAGCAATACTTCTGAATTTCAGAATGCAAGAATGTCTCTCAGGCTTGCTTCTTTCTCGATATGAGCTCTATTTGCTTTTCAGCATAAGCATTGTATATGAGAATGCATGTCTTTATGTTGACAATAACCATCTTCAAATAAATAAAGTGGTATGGCTTTCCAACACTCATTATAAAAACCATGCTAGTAGAACATATAATAATTATTATTATAATGTAAAAAAGAGTATAAGTTTTAAAAAAATCTGTAACTATTCTTTAGTTTTTGTTGTGATTTCTGATGGACATAAAATATAAAAATTTGCTATAAAAATATGAAAAGGATATTTGAAATTTAAACTGTAAATATTTTACTTGAAAATTTAAATTTAAAGTTACAAGAATTGTTTTTGCTTCATCACACATCCTTGAGTTTGTTCTCAGATTTTCATTTTGTGCATTTAAACTGCTTTCATAGCCTTCTCCTATCTTAATAAAATCATAACCTACACTCTCTAGCAAATAATTTTTTTGGATATACATGTTTAAATATCACAGGCATTAAAACTAAACCTCAATTCCAGGAAGAATTTACTGTGTTTTAAAGTGGATTATGTTTGATCTCCATAGAGACTTGTTGACTTAAACTTTAAAAAGTGTTTTCAGCCTTTGTACATTTTGAAAATATTTCAATTTTCAAGACTTTGGCTTCATAACTAGAATTTAACTATACACAAAGCAGAATTAAATAGAAATAAAGATAAAAACTGAATGTAAATTTGGAAAGACTTGTGAATACTATAATTTATTAGTTCTAGCTCAGTTTTACACAGACTTAGCTTTCTAATTATGAGGTAAAGTCTATTGTGCATTACAAGTAGTTAGAAAAAATAAAAATTGGTATAACATGAAGTACAGATGTTGAAATATCTTTTTGAGTAAACTGCTAATTTTTATCATTCATATATTTTAAAAAGGGGATAAGACAATTAACAATATGACATACGTATCTCATTTCTTCTGTATAATCTGTCCCTGTATTGAGGTTTTATTATGTACTTAACATGTTACTCATTTATGCTATAGAGTTTTCTGAGCTTTTTATTTAAAAGTTGTTATTGTAATTAAAAAAACAAAATAAGTACTTATAATCCATATTTGTATTCCACTTTAACAGTGTTTTCTTTCAATACTTAAACATATCTGCTCATTTGAATTACTACTTCATGCTGTGTAGACAAACTACAAAGCAAACATTTAACATACTTTTCAGGAAAATGTCATTTATTTTAAGCTTATAAATCCTTTAAACTTCTTAAATATGCTTATCTTTAGTAGTCAGAGATTAATATTTATACTACTCAACAGTATATTTTTGCTCTTTTTTTCAAAAATTTTCATGATGTTTGATAATCATAAATGACACACTTTTTTGTTTAGAGACCTCATCTTCATTTTTTGGGATACAGTATATTTTCAAAAACATGCTGTGATAATCATAGTACTATTAATAACAATAGCAGCCATTTTCATTACAAAATTATACTTGCCGACTTTATGGATGACATGATTTCTGAGATTTGTCTCATAGTATTTCAGTGAAGGCAGAAATAAATAAGGACAGAGATGAAGTAAGTTTGACCATGACTTAAATAACTGTGGCATCCATGTAAATAGTATGTAAGTGTTTAACAACCTACTCAACTTTCATATGGTATAGAAATTCTCTGAAATAAAAATTTTAAAATATGATATAATTATACAATATCAGCTTTCAACATTCAATCATTAGATTATGATTACCACAAAATAAGATTATGACAACTTCCATTCTGAAGCAAGAAAACTGAAATTATAAAAATATTGTCTCATATCTTCACCTGGTTGCACATATAATTATATATGCAACATACAGGCTATTTGCTTATAAATATGCATGTATTAAATATATGTATATATATAATTTATATATGCAAAATATATGATAGAGACTTCTAGAGGTCTTCATAATGCCTACCCTTCTCTTCCATAGTAATGAAGTATTTGGCTAAGCTCTTGATGTTAAGTTCTGCCATGTGAATTAATTCCAGCTAAAGGACAAGGAGAAAAAGTTTGACATCCACATTTCTGGACACATTTTTCATGTGTAAGAGCTTATCATTTTCTTCCTGTTTGTCGCTTCCCAGAAGCTGGAATGCAGATATGATGAGGTTTTTCCCTCTTTGCATTATAGGGTAACACCTTAGACATTGTGCCAAAAATAGAAAGCCTGGGATACCCTGCAGCATCCAGCAACCATTCTAGGTTTGGACTGTTAGGTAACATCGAAATAAATAAAGCACCAGAAAAAAATAGACTGTTGGGAAAAGCAGCAAAGGAAAAAGGACGTTCAGAGTGCCTACATAAATTGGTTATGAGTAACACATAAACAAGAAACAACAAACTGCAGAAGGCTGCATGAGGCCTCTGGGGAGGAAGGCCTCTCCATGCCTCATGTTCTGGTGCAGGGTGACCTAGGCTCTGTTATCATAAACATTGTGCTCAAGGATGTAAAACCACTTCTTAGCACTATCACATAGGCAGACCTGTAGCCTCCTTGTAAGGCGTGAGTTCCATCAGCCGCACATAGATAATAAGTCAAAGATAACCATGTGTTCTTGTTTGTAAAACTCCCAAACCGCCACTGTTATCAGTCCTTAGAATGACACACCAGTTCCAGCTCACTGATTCAATTCTGACTCACTGATTCACTCCACCATCACTATACCCCTACCCTGTAGATCAAAGTGATTGTAACAAATAAATAGAGTGGATGATCAGAGCTCGGGGCCTTCACTGTTTCCTCCAAAGTAATAAGTGATGGCTCCCTAGTCCCACTGTCTCTCCTAATCTGTCTTTTTCTCATTCCTTTGTTGCCACTGAACTTGGGGTACCCACGTGTGATGTAGCACTGACTCCCTACATTCTGGTGCCCAATGTGGGGCTTATGGATCCCTACATGCTAGCACCCAACATGTGGGGCTCATAGATTCCCTACATAATCTCACTTATAGCTAGAATTTGAATGGTGAATACCAGAGGTTATAAATGGTAGAAAACAAGAAAAAGTAGGTTAAAGAGTACAAATTTGCAATTAGGTAGGATGAATAGGTACAGAGATCCAATGTACATCCTGTTTACTATAATTAATAATATTATATTAGACACTGAAAATTCACCAATGGAGTAAATTTTAGATGCTCTCTCACACAGACCCACACCCCCAAACCAACACATACATACACAAAAGGTAACTATGGAAGGTCATAAAAATGTAAGTTTGTCTGTAGTCATTTCACTATGTATATGTATATCAATCCTTTATGTAGTAAACTTTAAATATATACTAAAAATAAATTAACATATATCAATGACTGAATACATTTAAAATGAACTCTGATTATTTCCTTAATATATCCTATACACTGGGTTTAGAAATATGTCTCAAGTATAATAAAAAGTAATCTTAAAATGCCATATATACTTATGTTTAAAAACAATGTTTAATGCTATCTCTATCAAGCTACCATTGACTTTCTTCACAGAATTAGAAAAAAATTACTTTAAATTTAATATGGAACCTAAAAAGAGCCTGTACAGCCAAGGCAATCCTAAGTAAAATGAACAAAATTGGAGGCATCATTCTATCTGACTTCAAACTATACTACAAGGCTACAGTAACCAAAACAGCATGGTACTGGTACCAAAATAGATATGTAGGCTAATATAACAGAACAGAGACTGCAAAAATAACACCACACATCTACAACCATCTGATCTTTGACAAACCTGACAAAAACAATCAATGGGGAAAGGATTCCCTATTTGAAAAATGGTGTTAGGAAAACTGGTTAGCTGTATGCAGAAAACAGAAACTGCACCCCTTCCTTATACCTCATACAAAAATTAAATCAAGATGGATTAAGACTTAAACATAAGACCTAAGACCATAAAAACCCTGGAAGAAACCTATGCAATACCATTCAGGACATAGGCATGGACAAAGACTTCGTGACCAAAACACCAAAAGCAATGACATCAAAAGCCAAAATTGATAAATGGGATCTCATTAAACTAAAAACCTTCTGCACAGCAAAAGAAACTATTATCAGAGTGAACAGGCAACCTACAGAATGGGAGAAAAGTTTTGCAATCTATCCATGTGACAAAGGGCTAATATCCAGAATCTACAAGGGACTTAAAGAAATTTACAAAAAAAAAAAAAAAATCAAAAAGTAAGTGAATGATATGAACAGACATTTATTAAAAGAAGACATCTATGTAGCCAACAAACATATGAAAAAAAGCTCATCATCACTGGTCATTAGAGAAATGCAAATCAAAACTGCAATGAGATACCATCTCACTCCAGTTAGAATAGTGATCATTTAAAAAGTAAGGAAATAACAGATGCTGGAGAGGATGTGGAGAAATAGGAATGCTTTCACAGTGTTGGTGGGAGTGTAAAATAGTTCAACCATTGTGGAAGACAGTGTGATGATTCCTTAAGGATCTAGAATCAGAAACACTATTTGACCCAGCAATCCCATTACTGGGTATATACCCAAAGGATTATAAATTATTCCACTGAAAAGACACATGAACATATATATTTATTGCAGTACTATTCACAAAAGCAAATACTTGGAACCAATCCAAATGCCCATCAATGATAGACTGGATAAAGAAAATGTGACACATTTGCACAATGGAATACTATGTAGCCATAATAAGGGATGAGTTCATGTCCTTTCCAGAGATATGGATGAAGCTGGAAACCATCATTTTCAGCAAACTAACACAGGAACAGAAAATCAAACACTGCATGTTCTCACTCATAAGGAGGAGTTGAACAATGAGAACACATGGACACAAACTGGGGCCTGTTGGAGGGTGGGGGGCTAGGGGAGGGATAGCATTAGGATACATACCTAATTTAGATGACGGGTTGATGGGTGCAGCAAATCATCATGGCATGTGTATACCTATGTAACAAGTCTGCATGTTCTGCACATGTATTCCAGAACATATTATAATTTTTAAAAATGTTAACTAAGCAAAATTTGAGTATATTTTTAATCCAGTATTAAAATGCTCTGACCATGAGGCTGACTTTTACTGAACATCAACCTGTTAATAACTAGAAAAATCAGAGTACTGTAACAGAAGATATTCAGTTATATGAGAGGAAAGTTCATAGAAATTTGCTAATTTCTGTGGTATGGGGAGCATACCTTTCAGACTTTACTCATAAAGAAATGAGGTCTCTCCTGAGAAAAATAACAAAATTAAATTAAATTATAAAAATAAAATTTCCTCTTCAATAACCACAAGCCTCATTTCTTCATTGCTCAGAATCAATGAGTAAACCATTCCTGGGTTACGGTCTAGCCAATAGTTAAATGACTTGGCATTAAAACAAATTCTTCTGTTTTAGAATTACAGATATTGTAGATGTGTTATTCAACTGTGAACTCTGTGTAACAGCAGAAGGAATAGCCGAGAATTCTCTACTATCAAATTCCAGTCGAGAAAAGAAGCTGCTCCTAAGCAGAAAAACATAAAATTGCAGAAGAGAATCAAAGAACACACAACCAGTAATCTATAAAGGAGAGTTTTAGAAGCTGGTCAGGGAGATCTCTCTTCACCATGTGCTGAAGTATCTCAGTACTTTCCTAGTGAGGAGGAAAGAGACATTAGCACAAAGCTGTGACACACATTACTTATAATGTTCTTTCCGTATGTCTCTCTTATTTCTCTTTTGCAGATTTTAGAAAATATATTCTGTTCTTTTTATGGAGTGGGTGGGCTTAGGCACTGTTGGTTTCTTTTTTTGTTGTTTTACATTTCTGTCTTGAATTAAATAACTTATTTAGTTATTAAATATGTGTTGGAATACACCCAAATATCAACTATGTATGTATATATAGAGATGCATGCGTGCGTGTGTGTGTGTGTGTGTGTGTGTGTATATCATATACTATAATTGCTGCCAAAATCATTCTGCTCAGTGGATAGAAGAAATATCAGAATATTCTACAAACTGTCTTCTGATGAAGGCTTATTGCCATCTGGGTAGACTACACATGGCATCTATAATAAATGCTCAGAACATATTTATTGAATAATATCTGAAAATGAGGAATTAAACCATTGAAACAAGGCTTCACATTTTAAACTATAATATATTCTTATATTGTCATTCTTTGTTTTCTTCTGTAAGAAATAACACTAAGATAGCTGTAACCATTCATAGAAAAGGCTATGTGTTCCTTTGGACTTCAAGTTTCATCTTAAACATGTAGAGAGCAGGAAAGAGCATTGTTTCTACCTTTACAAGAAAAAATTTTTACAAAGAGTGAGAAACTGTACAAATTACAAATACATAACTTAAAAAAAATCAGAGAACTGAAGGTTCTGATATCTAGGGAAAGACAAACACTTAATCTGATATATTGGGAAAGACAAGTCCTTACAGGACTGAAAAAAAACTTAAAAAGACCTAAGCATGTGTGTACCTGGGGCATAGTTGGCTAGATGCTCTCTAAGCCAGTAAGAAGATTCAGTTAAGTATTTTTAATGAATTGCTGAAGGCCAAGTGTGGCTAACATTAAAGTATGAAGCTCAGGGGGCCTCTGAGATAAAAAAGTTTGCTTGCTTCTACAATCTTTTCTTCTCTGAAACCCACCATGATTTTATAGGGAAGATCGACCAGGGACCTGAGAAATCTTCCCTCATGCTGCCAGAAGGAAAGATTGGCAGCCATTGCTGAGGCTCCTCCCGTTTCCATCTTCCCTATCTACCCTATGGAGAAAAAAAAAAAAAAAGGAAACTTTTTCCTCAGAGGAAAGAACCAAAAACACTGTGTCAACTTAGGACTGGTAAAAACTGTGGCTAGAAAGGAAGAGGAAAATACATTCTTTATCCCTGTAGAAGGGACGGGAGAACTTGTAAAGATGCAGACTGGAGATCAGGTACAGCAGGGTCTGCTGAAGATGGAGGCTTCATCAGAATATCTGAGAATGCCCCTTTTCTCCTGCTCCACACCAATGCACTACCAAGCACCAAATAGAGATCACAGTGGAGTCCATCTGGGACAGCTGTGGTAGAAATCATCTGAGTAACAGCAGAAGGGGAAGACCCAGGGCCTACTGGAGAGTAGATATTTGAAAGGAAGTTCCTGGAAATGAGTCCCTCTGGCACATTGGCCTTAACTGTAACAACAAACTTCAATCCCAAATGAATTCTGGGCTAGATCAACACAAATTCTCATACAAATACTTATCATATGATAAGGTGTACTTACCTTTGCATCTAAAACATATTTAGCTCAGCATCCAATGTTCTATATAATATACCTGGCTTTCAAAAATATTAAAACGATGTGCAAAGGGAAGACAAAAAGCAATCTGAAGAAACAAAATAATCATCAGACACAAATACTGAATGTTTTAGACAAGGAGTTTAAACTGACTGTGATTTACACATTGAAGCCTCTATTGGAAAAGGGTGATGAAGTGCACAATAAGATGGATCTTATATAAGCTATAAAAAGAATACATAGTGTTATAAATCAAAACACAGGGATATAAATGAAAGGGCTCACCTGTAGATTTAATACAGTTGAAGAAAGAATTTATGAACTTGAAAACTGGTTGATAAAAATCATTCGAGGGGAAAAAAGAGTAGTAAAAAATGTATGGGAGTATCTAAGCATGATAGGACAATATAAAATTGTTTAAAATGTGCCTAATTAGAATCTCAGAAGAGAAAACAGTGCAAACAATAAGTTTGAAGACACAATGAACAAGAATTTTCCTTATTTAGTGACAGACACCAAACAACAGACAAAAATAGTTCAGAAACATTAAGCAAGACAAACATTAAATACAAGCATATCAAGCATAGCATAGTCATTTAAGCAGCTAAAAATCAAAGACAAAAAACAAAAACAACAAAACAAACAAAGAAAATATTGATAGTAGCCATGGGGGAGAATATTATCATACTGAGACACAGGAATAAGAATTTTGGTATATTTCTCTGCAGGAAACATTTAAGAAAGAAGACATTGAAGTTACTTCTTTAAAGTACTGAAAAGAAAAGTAAAAAACTAAAGAAAAAACTGTCAATCCAGAATTTTATACCAGCTAAACACATCTTCCAAAAGTGAAAAAAAAAAAAAAAGAATTTCTCATATTAATAAAAACCAACTCAACCTTTATTGTATGATTTCCCCAAATTCTTAACTTCAGTCTAAGCATAAGAAAATCTCAAACACAAATTGAGGAGCATAAAAAATACCTGGCTAATATTCTTCATATTTGTCAAGATCATAAAACTAAAGAAATCCACAGGAAAAAGTCAAAGGCAAGAAGAGATTAAGGAGACATTACGACTAAATGCAACTTTGTATTCTGAATTGGATTTGGCAATGGAAACAAAACATTATTTGAGCAACTGGAAAAATTTGAATACAATCAGTAATTCTTTGGATTGTACCAAGGCTAATCTTCTAGTTTTAATATATATGGTTACATTACTATTAACTTTAAAGGAAGGTAGGTAAAGAAAATAAGGGACTATTTTCTGTGCTTTTTTCAATTCTTTTATGAATATGAAATTATTTTAAAATAAAATTACTAAAAAGTCATGTCCAAACTAACTTCTTTCTTTAAATGTTTAAAGATGCTGGAATTATCTACCTTTTGTTAATTCCTTTTTGTTGGTTGTTAAGATAGAAACAAGACAATAATTTCAATAGAATTTTCATACTAAAAAAATATTTTTCCATGACTACTATCTCAAGCTATCATTTTACATCTCTTTATCATTTAGGATTAGTGTCACTGCATGTGTCAGAAAACAAAAACAAAAAGAAGCAGGTAAACAAACAAAAAAAGGTAGTGACTTAAATTAGGTAAAATTTCTTTGTTTTTTCTTTGTAAAATTTTTGTATAAATGTCCAGAGATGAATAGTCCATGGTTATATGGACGGTCAGCAGTGTCAGAGACCTAAGACCTTTCTAAGGTCCTATTCATTTTTAATCTCAAATTTTAGCCAAAATTTTTGGTTTTGGATTGTAGGCATTATAAAGAGATAGGGTATGCCTTCTCTTCTGTGTTTTAGGAAAAATTATTGGAAAATTGACAAATCATTTTTGCTTAGATATCATTGGCCAAAACTTATTAGCATGGACACGACTACATTCAAGAAGAGCTGGTATATTTAATCCTTTGGCTGGTTAATAGGAGCCCAGATAAAACCTACAGTAGTGTTGTTCAGATGAGAGAGACAGATATTAAGAGACAAAGACATGTTTGCCAAAATCTCCCTCTTAAGTCAAGCTTCTTAAAACATAGACTATGCTTGACATATTATTAATTTTTAAGTATATTAATAACTTTTAAGTCCAAAATTTAGTATGTTATGTAATGGCCAGAAAGTGATGTTTTATATTTCATGTACTTACATGGTTTTTCCTTCTTCTTAATAACCATGTCTACTTTAAAGGAATTATTTATTAAGTTCCTGTTACATGCTGGCTGTAGTTTAAAAAGCTATGGATATAGTCCAAACAAAATGTAAAGTAATATCTACAATAAATAATATACATAAATAAGTAGTATTATTTCAAACAGTTATCAGTGTTATAAAAATAAAATAGGAAAATGGAGAGTAACCAGAGGCAGAGAAAGATGTGTTTTAAGTTGAGAAGGTGGGTGACACAATTGGGCAATGTCTTCAATGATGAGAAAGAGTCAGCCACACAAACATTTGGGAAAAAATTAGCCTAGGCAAAAAGGAAAGAAAATATTAAAGACATGAGTCAGTGTGTTCAGATACCCTGGAAATGTTCAGAAAGACCAATACATAATGGAGCACTGTGGATAACAGCATGAATGATTCAGAGAACTAGATGGATGTGCCCTGGAATGCCTTATAGATGGTAAGCAGTTGTATGGATTTTTTTCTTTTCAATATTTTATTTTTTATTAACAAATAATTTTACATATTCATGGGGTACACATTTTGATATGTACAATGTATAGTGATCAGATAAATTTTGTTGCATGTTTATCCATGTTAATTATCATGTCCATCATCTCAAACATTTATTTTATTTTACTTTTATATACTTTAAGTTCTGGGGTACATGTGCAGGTTACACAGGTATACACGTGCCATGGTGGTGGTTTGCTGCATCCATTGTCCCGTTATCTACATTAGGTGTTTCTCCTAATGCTATCCCTCCCCAATCCCCAACACTCTGCTATTCCTCCACTAGCCTCCCAGCCCCCAGGCCCCAGTGTGCGATGTTCTCTTCTCTGTGTCCGTATGTTCTCGTTGTTCAACACCCACTTATGGTTTTCTGTTCCTGGGTCAGTTTGCTGAGAATGATGGTTTCCAGTTTCATCCCTAAGTTCAATCAGAAGCCATTAATATTTAGGTAGTGGATTGTCATAATCTCATTTATATCTAGAGAAGATATTGCAGCTGTGGAACAAATATAATAAATGGAAATAAGACGAAAAATCTATCACAGAGTAAATCAAGTAAAATTTAATTAGGAACAAGCAAAATCACCCATTCTACAGAGTAAGCATATAACATATAATGGCATTATTCTAGCTTTGTAAGTGCAAATAATATCACAGTAATTAATAACTTCTTTCTAAATTATTACACGAATACCTCAAGTAAAATTTGCAATTTTTTTCATTTTTAATACTTTTTGTATAAATATTTTATATATAATTTATCAAGCTTTTACTTATTTAAGTATTTGTCTACCAAACTAAACTTATGGCTTTGTATGGATAGCACTGCTTATTTTAAACCTCTGTATCATTTTCTACTTTTATTTCCCTAAATCAAGCCAAAGTAGAGGTGTCCTCAATATATTTTTAGTTATTATCTTAATAAGGTGAGTAAAAGTCGCTAGATTGACTGTAATCATTTTTGACATGACAAACGACTACAATCATTATTGACAACACAGACTCAAATGGTACCTAAGGTCAATAAAAGTATAAGAAAATCCCATCCTGAGTACTAAAAAACAGCTAATTCAATTGGCTAATAAAAGCTGGAGTAATAGTCCATTCTCACATTGCATAAGGAAGTACTCAAGCCTGAGTATTTTATAAATGAAAGAGGTTTATTTGACTCACAGTTCTGTATGGCTGGCAAGGTCTCGGGGAACTTACATACATGGTTGAAAGGGGAAGCAAACACATTTTTCTTCACAAGGTGGCATGAGAGGGAAGTGCCAACAGGGAAAGGGCCAGATGCTTATGAAACCATCAGATTTCATGAGAACTCACTCACTCTCACGAAAACAGCGTGGGGGAAAAAAGCTCCATGATCCAGTCACTTCCCACTGGGTTTTTCCCATGATACATGGGCATTATAGGAACTACAATTGAAGATGAGATTTGAATGGGAGCACAGCCAGACCACATCAGTTGCTATATTACATCTATCATCCTCATCTTTTAAAGTGAGAAGCTAAAAATTGCTAGATTGTTTGGGGTCTGGTTATAAAGCTTTGAATAAAATCGTGATAATTCTGGTTGCAGAAAAATCAAGCATGTCTTCATAAGAACAAAATTGATTCAAATAATTCGTGTTTTGCCAAGAGTATATGTTGGATCCTGTTTTCAAACTCAGCTGATGAAATTTTTAAATAGAATGATTGAAAATATCTTTATATTGATTATGTTCTTCTCAATACTTGGCATATGATTATATACATGATTCTTTTACTTGTATACTAATAGAAGGAAGGACTGGTTCAAATAAAAAGTGAATGTGTATTGAAAAAAAATCACTGTATTTGCCAAATCCTCACATTAAATGAATGGGATAAAGAATGAAGAATGAATCAGCTACTGTGAAAATACTGAAGGTTGGTCTGAAATGACATATTTGTGAAAGTGAGAGAATTGACAATATTTTAAATTACTTTTCACAGCGAGAGTCCTTGGACAAATCTATATTATTGGGTGTGTATGCTAAATTTGATATTCTTGCTGTTATATAATGCATTGCTTTAGAAAACATTAAGATCTGCCCCTTAAGAACAGTTATATAAAGTTTATTAGTATCATGGTATTCACCAATGATATGTTAACTTATTCAGAAATTATTAAGGCCACCACATATCTATAGAGAATTATAATAACAAACTCACAAATTGATTAAAACTTCTGAAGGTATCTCATAACAAAAAATTCAGGTTTTTTTTTTCATTTTAGAACACAAAAGTAGTTAGGTATTTCTGTTAAAATACAACTTTGATGTTTAAACAACTCTAATCATTTCTTTGATACTAAGCGCTAATATTTAGACAGATATTTAACTCTTCTGGCTTGAGGATTATTTTTCAATGCTATTTGAACAGGTCTCTCTACAGCTGGTTTAGATGTAGTTAGTCATCACTCCTATGAAACACTAAGCACAGGCAGAGGTCATCGTTGCTGTACATGCCAATTTCAAGTTATAAGTAGATGTTGTTTACCAAGAGATACCTAAGGGATCACTGGAATGCCAAACATATTCCTTCCTGCCCTCAGTACATAGCAGTCATTCTACTTCTTCAGGATAATCAGTGTTGTATTTTTTTGATAGTAAACTGTCTTTTAAAGATATTTATAAAAAAAGAAAATTTTGTTGCATATTTATCAATGTTACCATTTTGATATGCTTCATACCATATATTATCTGTTACCTTTTTTCTCTTCTTTTTTTTTTTTCAGAAGGAGAAAGAGAGAGGGGAAGTTATTATTTTTTTTTTTAAGACAGAAGTAGAATAAAAAAGAAAAAAGGAAGAAAGAGAAAGAGGGAGAGAGAACGAGAATCTTGCTCTATTGCTCAGGATTTCATTTAAATCTGTGAAATGCTTATGCAAACTAAAGTGATTTATTTCCTATTATGTGATCACTTTTAGAATAGGTATGATATAATATTGAAAAAAATATATGTTTTGTGGATATGGGGTGGTAGG
>PVKP010030755.1:0-27629 GCA_004027715.1 Plecturocebus donacophilus
GTGTCTGTAATCCCAGCCACTTGGGAGGCTAAGGTAGAAGAATCACTTGAACCAGGGAGGCAAAATCACACCACTGTACTACAGCCTGGGCGACAAAGCAAGATTTCATCTCAAGCAAACAAACACGCAAACAAATATTATCTGGAGACAATTTTAATTGTCACACAGGGGCTGGAGTGTGTCATATGTGCTACTAGCATGTAGTGGGTAGGGGCCAGGGATACTGCTAAACATCCTTCAATGTGCAGGACAGGCCTCCCACTGAGTTTCCTGGCCCCAAATGTCAGTTGTGCTGATGTCGAGAACTCTGGACTCTACCTCCAAAGCCCTAGCCTTCTCAGCATGCAATAGGATTGATGGTTTCTGGATTGTGTTGAGTCAATGTTTATATAAAATTTCCTAAGGACAGAAAACTCCTTGCCTCATGCCAAGAAGCACAGAAGAGCAGCATGAAAGTTAAAAATTTGATTTTGATTCATTTTTGACACCGGGATGATTTTTGTGGCAAAACTATAAGAAAAGGCAGGAACATGAACATTGCAAATTTACCTGTTTATGCTACATGGCAGTATTTTTTTTTAAAGATGGAAATTGGAAAGGCTGGCAGTGAGTCCTAGTGAAATATTCATGACCCCCATCTAATTTCTAATTCAATTAAAAGGTGCTAATGTAGTTAACTGTGACAACAATTATTTTTGTTAATGAATATATTTAAATGCTTATCAGCCAAGGTGATAAGGAATGCCCATAAGACCGAGCCACGGACTTGAATTTGAAATTGGTTTAGAAGTTTAAAGGTTGTTTTCACAAGGTTGGGAACCAAATTCCGAATTTGCAAAATGGATAATTTTAGGATTAGCTATTCAGTTCAACGTCAGTCTTCCATTTTCTTGAGGATTCAAGACAGGATTTTTTTAAAGTACAAGTTCTTCAATTGCATTTGAAATAGGATTTGATTTATAAAAATTCAAATTATGGTGACTTTGCAAGAACGCAAGGACAAGAAACTGGGCAGATCCCGAGGTTTGTTCCTGAACAGAGGACAGAGTTTCTCTGCCGGGGATGTCACAAGGTAGTTCCAGGAAGGGCAGGTTATGTTCTGGAAGCCTCTTTACAGAGTGATTGAACAGCATCTCTTCCTAAAAATTCATCTCGGCCTGTGGGGCAGATGGGTGAACACAGGCGATGTGTTGGAGCTGGTATACCAGCTGTCTAGACATAGTCTCTCGTCCTTACACTGGCATTTAAACCATGTACTTGATATTGCCTAGTTTTAAACACAGCCATCAAAATGTGAAATTGCCTATTTTAAATTTAACAGTGTTTGCCTGACTTTTAAAAGATAGATTTCTAGCTTTTGAATGAAAAAAATGTCTCTTTTCATGTTCTGAATTCTTCCTTTTACTGTTCTAGTAGCAATTAATTGTGACAATAATGGGTGTGATGTCATATTTGTGACCAACAAGTCTGGTTTTAATACTTAATTCTGACACTCGCCAGCTGTATGGTTTGGGGCAAGTCATCTAACTTGTCTGAGCCAGTTTTTTACATCTATCAAGGGAGGATTATATCTTGTATGCTTTTCCACGTCGTTGGATGGCTTAGAGAGATAATACATATTAAGTGACTTATAACATCTTGACAAATAAATGCTCACTTAAATGGTGGTGGTAGTGGTGGTAGTAGTAGTAGAAGTAATCATTGTTACGGTGGTTGTCAATCTTGCCTATTTTAATCTTGAAACACAATATAGAATAAGTGACTGATGTGGTTTGGCTGTGTCCCCACCCAAATCTCACCTTGAATTATAATCCCCACAGGTCAAGGGCAGGGCCAGGTGAAGATAATTGAATCATGGGGGCGGTTTCCCCCATCCCTTTCTCATGATAGTGAGTGAGTTCTCATAAGATCTGATGGTTTTATAAGCATCTGGCATTTCCCCTGCTGGTACATTCTCTCTTTGCCTGCCACCATCCATGTATGATGTGACTTGCTCCTCCTTGCCTTCCGCCATGATTGTGAGGCCTCCCCAGCCATGTGGAACTGTAAGTCCATTAATCCCTCTTTTTCTTCCCAGTTTCTGGTATGTGTTTGTCAGCAGCATGAAAACAGACTAATACAGTGATATTATTTCTATTTTATTGGTAAGGGTACTGAGATTCAGAGAAGCTTAGTTACCTTGCCCAATGCTGTGTAGTTGGTAAGTAATGGGATTAGGATTTGAACCAAATTAGTTTGGTTCTGAAGAAAATGCTGTGTTCCCATGCCATTTTCCTTCCAATCTCAATTCATATTCTATCTCCCCTAAACTAGTCTAAAATCTTTTCATACAACTCACAATGCCTAGCACTTTCAATTCACTTGTAGGTCTTTAATAGACATCATTTAAGAATAACCACTTCCCACCATTGTTTTGAACAAAACTCACTTATATCCTGTAATTTCACAATGATGTAGGCTCTTCAAGATAATGCAGAAAATAGAACAGCAGGTTGTGAAGAAGCACTCAGGAGAACTGCCTTTGATGGTGCTTGGATAAAGATCTGGGTACTAGTTTCTGAATTTAGACCCACTGTAAACATAGGGACCTCTTGAGCAGTATCTGGGGTAATTGTTTATAAATCCAACCCATCTCCTAAGTCAGTACTGGAAATGGTAAGTTATCAGAAAGGTAGGGGTAAGGAAAAAAGATGTCAAAGACTTGAGTATTCAATTGGAGATGTTGAATCTGAAAAAAGAACTGGCAGAGGACTTCTGGCTTACACTCCTGGAAATCCCAGGGGTAGCCAGGTCTAGAGCTTTTGCTGGAGATTTCAGAGAAGGGATGGGGAAATAGGGAGATGAAAGCTAAAGGGTACAGGGCTTCTGACAGGTGATAAAAATCTTCTAAAATTCACTGTGGGGTGGGTTATACATGTCTGCAAAAACAGTAAAAATATTGAATTGTATACTTTAAATGTGCAAATTGTGTGGTATGTGAAGTATATCTTAATAAAGTTGTTTTTAAACATCTCAACAGGCTGGGTGTGGTGGCTCATGCCTGTAAGCCCAGGACTTTGGGAGCCAAGGCAGGCAGATCACTTGAGGTCAGGAGTTCAAGACCAGCCTGGCCAACATGGCAAAACTCCGTCTCTACCAAAAATACAAAAAAATTAGCTAGGCATGGTGGTGGGTGCCTGTAGTCCCAGCTACTCAAGAGGCTGAGGCAGGAGAATCTCTTGAACCCAAGAGGCAGAGGTTACAGTGAGCCAACATCTCACCACTGCACTCCAGCCTGGGCGACAGAGTGATAAATAAACATCTCAACAGCCCGCATGAGCAATTCACTGCCCAGGTCATGCCCTCCCTCTCAGTGTCTACCCCTCACTTTCTCAAATTCTTTTGTGGTCTTCCTTCCTTATCCTACCAATCTTAGGCCAACTGATATTATCCATATGGTCCCAGAGTACACAAAATGATAATAAATATCTTGAAAGCTACAGAGTCTTTTCTTTTTTAGAACATGCTGATTTTTCTGCTCACCCTAGTTTGTTTTTGTATATTCCAGATATACATTTGAAGGAAATTGATATACCACCACCACCACCCAACAACCATCTGTTCTCCTACTTTTAAGCCCACTCTGGGAATCTTTGGAAGTTGGGAGGGGAAAATCACTTCAACATTATGTTGAACTTCCTACTAGGTGTCCTCAAGGGAGACAAAGAATAACACAAAGATTGAGAGAGCTCATTTTCTAACAAAATTCAGGTGTTATCTGTGAGCTGCAAGAAAACCACTTACCCTCTCTGAGCCTGTTTTCCCATCTATAGAAAAGGGATAATTATGGTATCTATTTAGTTTGTTGTGCAAACGAAACAAGACGATGTCTATAAATTACTTATCCTAACATTCATACATGCGTACTTGGTGAACTGAAGTGATTTATTATAAGTGCCATGGTTACATTTCAATTTATTAGTATGAGTATACCTTGGAAATTCAATATTTTTTAATCTCTTAGGACATCTACCCTTGAGAATATCCTAGGAATACCCACTTTTCTTGAGGTGACTACCCCTCTAATCTAACCCAGAATTCAAATAAACAAGAGTTTGCACGTTACAAAGACCACTCTGGGGGCCAGCGGGGGAATGTCCTGTAGGCTGGAATTTCATCACACCAGCCACATCTGTTTAGAATTTGCACGGGCACTGATCATTTGGTATCTAAAAGTTGTTGCCTCTGTAATGCTTGTGTCTTTACATTGTTTTCCAATCCTGCTCCTGCTGTAATTTTTGTTTCTGTCTTTGCATTTGATCGTTATTTCTGGGAGAACCAAATCAGAAATCTCAAACCAGGGATTGGGACGGGGGAAATCACAGATGTGCATTGCTTGTAGCTGAAAGTGTCTCTATTTTTTAATTAGTCACCAGCACCAAATAAGAGTCAGGCTTCACTTGTTATCTGGATTTGTGATTCCTCTGGAAACACAAGGCATGCATTTCTGCATGCCAACAACCAGTTAGAACTGAAAAGCAGTGAATCTCCCCACTTTGAAAAGGATGTGCCTATTTCAGTTCCTCAGTCTCCACCCTTCTTCCCAACTTACTTTTGCTATCTGTCTGGTGTCTGGATGCATGTGAGTTCATGATCCCCAAAGTAAGTCTTTGTGATCCCCTGGAATGAACTGCTCATATTAGAAGAGCCATTGAGAGACCTTATTGATATCCCTAGAAAAATTACAGTCTCTGAGGCCAAGTACAGGGATAAATGTATTTTATCAAGAAATACATAGAAACAGGAGCTCTCCCAGGACTGGAAACTCTGGTTCCAAACCCCATTGAAGAGTGGATGAGGGTCGATGATGAAACTTCGAGGATGGGGAAAGTGTATTCCTTCTCTCCTAGTTTAACACATCATTGCTAAGTCAAACTCTCTGAAAGATGATATCAGAGAATCTGTGCTGCTCCCTCTATCTTCCTTTAAGATGTCAAAAAAAAAAAAAAAAGGGAGGAGGGGAATAATTCCCTGGCTGCAGCCACTGGTACAGGTTTCACAGCAGGTCTCTGAGGGCCTCTCTTCCTCTTCAGCCCAGAAGCACATCAGCTCACATTTTAAAATCTCTAATAGAAGCACAAATGAGGTTTATGAACCATTAACCTTAGGTCAGTTTTCTAAAGTCTCAGAAAGCATTTTAAAACAATTAATTACTTTGCTTCACTGGAAACAGATTGTAGATCAGTGCAATTAGGCAGATGCTCGAAGTGAAAGATTTCACTTAAGATGGACAATAAGCTCCCACCCCAGAACATGCTGGAGAAGGGGGAAGCCTGTTTCTCATTTCCATGGCTCCCACCCATTCTGCAATGTCATGGTCATTCCTAAACAAGAACTGTTTGCATTTTCCAAGCTCCTTTCTTCTTATACTTTTGAAGTATAACCTTGATTTTTTTTTTACTGTGCTTGGGGAAAGGACCTTTTAGAATAAATGAATTTGTAGATTAAGAGGAAGATTCTTTTTTTTTTTTTTAATTGCATTTTAGGTTTTGGGGTACATGTGAAGAACATACAATATTGTTGCATAGGTACACACGTGGCAGTGTAATTTGTTGCCTTCCTCCCCTTCACCTATATCTGGCATTTCTCCCCATGCTATCTCCCCGCAACTCCCTACCCCCCACTGTCCCTCCCCCCGCACTGTCCCTCCCCTATTTTCCCCCAACATAGCCCAGTGTATAGTGCTCCCCTCCCTGTGTCCATGTGTTCTCATTGTTCAACACCCGCCTATGAGTGAGAACATGCGGTGTTTGATTTTGTGTTCTTGTGTCAGTTTGCTGAGAATGATGGTTTCCAGGTTCATCCATGTCCCTACAAAGGACACAAACTCATCGTTTTTGATGGCTGCATAATATTTACTTTAAGTTCTGTGATACATGTGCAAAACATGCAGGTTTGTTACATACGTATACATGTACCATGGTAGTTTGCTGTACCTGTCAACCCGTCATCTAGGTTTTAAGCCCCACATGCATTAGGTATTTGTCCTGACGCTCTTCCTCCCCTTCCCTCCAACTCCCTGACAGGCCCCAATGTGTGATGATCCCCTCCCTGTGTCCACGTGTTTCCATTGTTTGGTTCCCACTTATGAGTGAGAACATGCAGTGTTTGGTTTTCTGTTCCTGTGTTACTTTGTTGATAATGACGATTTCCAGCTTCATTCGTGGCCCTGCAAAGAAGGTGAACTAATTCTTTTTTATCGATGCATAGTATTCCATGGTGTATATGTGCCACATTTTCTTTAACCAGCCTATCATTGATGGGCATTTGGATTGATTCCAAGTCTTTGCTATTGTAAACGGTGCTACAGTAAATGTATGTGTTCATATGTCTTTATAGTAGAATGATTTATAATCTTTTGGGTATATACCCAGTAATGGGATCGCTGGGTCAAGTGGTATTTCTAGTTCTAGATCTTTGAGGAATCACCATACTGTTTTCCCCAGTGGTTGAACTAATTTACATTCCCACCAACAGTGGAAGATTGTTTTAATTTCATTCAGTTTAGTTGAAAATGCCTTTTAAAAATAGGAGTCCCCCATTCTTTTGCATTAGGAGGAGCTTAGAAAAGATCTGCATAACAGAACAACTACTGTGCTGAACCAGGGCTATGCATGGGCTGAGACATTGACCTCTTATAATGACTCAGGGTTCTTGGAGCATAGGGCAATGGTCAGAGGCCAGTCTAGGAGATAAGTGACTGCCCTCTCTGTCCAAGCTTTGCTGTGACCTCATGCTGTGAAGGTTTGTGTGAGTCACTTTTCTCATATGAGTCTCACTTTGTTCATCTATAAAATAAATGGATTGGACTGGATCTTAGATTTTCTTTCCAGCCCTGACATTCTATGAGTATTTATAAAACTAATTCTGTAGACACAAAAGCTTAAGAAATAGGGCTACTCCTTTCTGTTCAAGATGGCTGACTGAGCACATCTTGACAGAGGAAATATAAGAGCAAGAATAAATCAATGGCAATGCTGGAAAATGGAAAATGTCACCATCAGCAAGCCAGAAGTTTTGAGAAATGTGTGAAACAGACAAAATATATGGCATCAGATGAATGGTGATTCCTTAACAGCCTTCAGGAGACCATAACCCCAAGTAGATGAAAGAGGAGACAGTTGTAAAACTGAATTCTTCCAACAGAACTCTGGAGAGAAATCAAGATTGGAGACAGCGGGCTGGGAGAAGCAGTGGTCTACAGGATAATCTAAGGGCCATAAATTAGAGAACAACAAAACAATGACACGAATTTTCCATTTAAAAGAGAGGCTGGCTGCAGCACTTTGCTCCCAGGTTTTCTGTGAAGTCAGTTTTCTGTATAATGTCAGGACTGGAGTTTAGGTGGCTGGAGAGGACTTGGGTCCCTGCTTGTGCTGAACACAACTAAGAGAACATTCACGATGAGAAGTCAAGTTTTCTTTCCATCATTCAGGGAAGCCTACATGGATAGAGCTCTTCTCCACTCAAGGCAGCTGTAAGAGTTAAAGAAAGAGGAAAGAAACATGAAAAGTGGCTTAACAGTTAAAGATGGGTTTATTTTGGAGACTAAACCTGAGAGGGGCTTTTGGCTGATTTTTGGTTAGGAACATGGGGAACTTAAAATGGTGGTGTTTGTCCAAGATGGTAGTTTTCCTGCTCTTTTAGCAGCCATTTTCACTACCTGGAGGACAGTGACTGCCTCGTGTTTGAAGGAAACCCATTTTCGCTGTTAATACTAATCAGTCTATACCAGCTTTATACAACATGTCAGTATGTGATGATGATAATGCTGTACAACTCTGAAGTGTCCAGTGCTGCAGTCTCCACCCACATGTGACTATTGAGTATTTGAAATGTGGCCAGGGCAATGAAAGCACTGAATTTCAATTTCATTTAATTTTACCTAATTTAAACTGAAATTTAAATAGCCACATGTGGCTAGTGACTACCACAAGTAGCTAATTAAATAGCTGCTATACTAGATAGAAAAATGTAGGGAATTAATAAGAATACCTTCATAATACCAAAAAGAAAACCTTGGAAATTAGAATATAAATTATAAGATTAAAAACTAACATGGAAAGGCTGATGGCAGTAGTAAAAATTAAGTAAAACAATTGGCACCTGCCTGTAATCCCAGCACTTTGGGAGGCCAAGGCAGGAGGATCACTTGAGCCTGGGAGTTCAACACCAGCCTGAGTTACAGAGTGAGACTCCCATCTCTACAAAAAAAATTTAAAAACTAGCCGGTTGTGGTGGCGTACATTAGTAGTCGCAGCTATGTTAGAGGCGGAAGTGGGAGGATTGCCTAAGCCTGGGAGGTTGAGGCTGCAGTGAGCTATGATGGAGCCACTGCACTCCAGCCTGGGTGACAAAGCAAGACTTTGTGTCAAAATAAATAAAAAACAATAAATAAATAAATTGACTTAGTGATCTGGAATATCTAGCCAAAGAATTCTCTCCAATAACATAAAAATTACAATGGAAAAGTTGACACACGAGAGAGAGGTCCAGGAAATCCAATGTTCATTAGAGTGATTCTAGCCAGACATAATGGAACTAAGGAAGAGCTGAATACATAATAGGGGAAACTTACAAATAATTTCTCACAATGCAGGTGTAAGATTCCAATGGGGTTATTAAATAAGTTATTAAATAAGTTAATAAATAGAAAGAGCATGACATAAAGTTTAACAGATAAGTCCACGCATACCTACAACAAAATATCAACCTTACAACAAAATTCTGCAAAGTAAAACCTGGGAGGTGAATCCCTGAGAGTAGAAGAAATGAAGAATTGCCTTTTTACTTTAGTGAGAGTAGGTTTTTAATTTTTGAAATTGCTAAGAAAACAGGGTTAGAAACATATTTATGCTTGTAGAAATATACATATAAATTAAAATACAAAAAAGAAGAAACATTTCTATTTCCCTGAAGAAATGAAAGGAACAAAGAACATTTGACCAGTTAGCTAGAGTCTAGAAAGGGGAAACCTTGAGAGACATAGAAGAGCAGAAAACATAAATTAATATGACAGAAAGAAAACTAACACATGGAGATGACAGTAAATATAAATAACTTAATTTCTTCTATTAGAAGACAAACACTATTAGGATTTTTTTTAATGGGAAATTTAACTATTATGTTGCTTAGGAGACCATAGGGAAAAGTCAGAAAGAAAACTTGAAAGAAAGATATAAATGTTTAATTAGATTGGCAGCTATCTAAGGAAGAATTTTCTTTACTTAAAGATAAAATGCCCCACTATATTTTATTCTTGTTCTGTTAAAATACTCTTGTTTTATGAAATGTTAACCTTAGGTCAGTTGCTAAATTATTTTGAAATGTTCACTCTTGTAAAAAATTCTCAAAGTCTAGCCTCAGGGACATTTGGGTTAGAATGATAAGACATCAAGCTCATGTCAGGAATTTTAAAAATAATAAAGTCTACTAGTCCAGGGTCATAATTACATTTAGACATTTTTTCATATTATTCTATATATTCTTTATTACAAAAGTCAAACTTGGCAGTTGGATGAAATTCAAGTGATTGAAAGTTATAAAGAACACGTAACTCCTCTCTCTCTCTCTCTCTCTCTCGCACACACACACACACACACACACACCCACAGACAGCTACCAACTGACTCTTCAAATATTGAAATAGTGTGGAGAATCAGCTTTTCCTACAAAACACTTCAGATATCCATTTCCCTTTCTGGAAAGACTTCTTGATACATTTGCTCCAATCCATCTATTTTTCCTAAGGGCCTGAATTCAGGATTTTCTGCCTGTCTCCTCTGACAAAAATCCATATTGGAAACAATAATTTAATACAATACCCTAGAATGCCAAAGCTCAAATATCTGCCTCATCTAATGACTTCGTTTCATAGATGAGAAACCCTAGATTTAGAGGAATAAAGAGGCCCAATGTCACACTGTTAGTTTGTAACAGGGTTGGGACTAGAACCTACGTGCAGAACTCTTTATTTTGTTTGTTTCAGGTGGTAGAAAACCTACCCTGCATAGGTCTTAATTCCCATAAATGCAAGGTTGAGGACCACAACTAGGTTCAGGTGAGACCTGACCAAGATGTTCAAATTAAGTAATCAGAATGAAGTCTCTCTTCATCTGTCATAATACTTTCCTCTGTGTGGCTTCGTTCTCAGACTCCGTGGGATGGCAAAATAGGCCTCAGCGTCACCAGGTTTAATTCTAGATTCAAGTACAGCTGTGGAGAACCTGAACCTCTGATCCTTTAACTATCAAGTGTGCTTATATCTCATTGGCTCAACTTGAATCGTGTGACTATCCCTGACCCAATCACTGTAACCACAGTAGTGCATGCTGGGATGGGTCTGGATGGAGCCACATGCCCATCCTTAGAACAGGCAGTGAATTCAACTCCACCCAAAGGATATGAACGAAGAATCAGAGAGAAGTGATTGCCCAAAGGAAAACCCGTACACTAAATAGGAAAAGCATGAATGTCAGCTGAATGGCCAAGCCAACTCTCCTTCCTCCTGTTCTGGTAAGTTCACAATGCACAATCTTTAAAATGTGTTAATTCCTCTGTTATGAAATAGAACAACTGTTACTAACCTAGTCACCCTATTTCAGGGGCAGGAATAACCAGGCAAGAGAACTTGGAGTTTGTTGTTGTTGTTGTTGTTGTTGTTGAGTGCTGCCTGAATGATGATAGTGAAAGATCACACTAAAGCCGTCGTTCATTGTTCTGTCATCCTCTAAATCATCCAAATCAGGAAAGGCAGCAGCTGTCTGGAATGACAATCCTTTGATAAATTGAAGCCATCCAGGTTGCCAAGCACTCACCTTGTTTCAATCATTGATTGTGTAAAATCGATGGAGAATATGGAACCTGAGATAATAATAGTCCCAATTCTATGCACGTTCAAAATTGGCTAGCCAGAGTATTACATTCAGGCAGCTGCTGATTACAAGATAGTCTTTCACTTGTGCTGGTCCATTAGAGGGCAATGAATCAGAAGGGTAGAGAGAGGCAACCCAACTCTCTTGAACCTTGGAATATAGTGGGGATTACTATCAAGATAGTATTCTCAGCTCTACATATACTTTCAAAATTGACTTGCCAGAGTAGCAATCACATTCAGACAGCTGCCAGTCCTTCAGATGATGCTTATAGAATCATGTTTGAGTCTTGGTGGTACACTTTAGGAAGACGCATAAGAATAGTGATAAAAGATGTCCAAGCATCTCTTGGACCTGGGATTGTAGTGGAAGACGTCTATAGTTTCTGACTGCTCAACACTGATGACTTTGTTGTTCTGGGGGAAAAAATACCCTCCCTCTCAAATTCCTTAAAGGATTTATTTTTTTCCCCTAATGACAGCCATGTGTCTTTCTTTCAGTTTTGTAGCTTGCATTTTCTAAAGTTTTATGTTAATTGATAAATAATTATATAATGGGGTACAATGTGATGTTTCAATGCATGTATGCATTGTGGAATAATCAAAAAATACTATCACATATTTTGGATTAACTTGAAAATTATATCATCTTGCCTACAAAACATATAGCCAAGGACTGGACAAGTATAAATTTCTGTTCCTCCCTTTCACAGTGATTGGAGCCAAGTTAGGCCAATCAGAAATTTATCCTGGAATGTTTATATGGAGAGCTGGTAGAAAAAAATTATCTTTTTTCTTTTTTTGAGACTGAGTCTCGCTGTATTGCCCAGGCTGGAGTGCAGTGGCACGCTTGGCTCACTGCAATCTCTGCCTCTGGTTTCAAGTGATTCTCCTGCCTCAGCCTCCTGAGTAGCTGGGATTACAGGCATCCACCACCACGCCTGGCTAATTTTTGTATTTTTAGTAGAGACGGGGTTTCACCATGTTGGCCAAGCTGGTGTTGAACTCCTGACCTCAGATGATCCGCCCACCTCGGCCTCCCAAAATTCTGAGATTAGAGACGTCAGCCACTGCTCCCGGCCTTTTTCCTTTAAATGTGAGATTGTAAATAGTGGATCCCATGGATATTCATTTGTTGGTGATTATGGGGTAGGGAAGGAATGAAAGAATAAGAGTGAGAGAGAGAAAGCACAGTACCAAGCGCATAGTTGATACTGAGTTCTGTTTGCAGTGGGTATTTTGTAAGTGAATGACACATGCTCATTACAGGAAATAATTTGGAAATTACAGGAGGAAAAAAGTCATCCTAAATCCCACCATCCAGGCAGCTGCTCTGTGGCAGTCAAATCTTCTCCAATTATTAATTGAACTCCAACATCAGGCAATAAATCCTGATCAAGGAAAGGGTTTTTAAGGCTGAATTCTTATACCTAAATAACAGGGCTCCTCTGACAAATAAAGAGGACAAGTCATAGAGAAGTAAATTTCCGATGTGAATTGCCTGAATGGTATTTTAAACCGAGTCTCCAACTATCTCCAAGTTGATTTTCTGAAGCAACAACCCTCCTGCTCCCCACCTTGGCTCCCACCCCTACCCTCACTTCTGCCACCCAGGTGAAAATGTGAGTGTTCTCATTGTTAGTGATTGTTGCCTGAAACATACTGAGCCTTTTGGATCTGCGAATTCGAGACGTTAGTCAGTTAAGGAAAGTCGTCTTCCGTGTCATCTGTGATTACTATTTCTGGAGCATTTCTGGCTCTCTGACATGTTGAAACAATAGACATATCAAAAAAACAAACTCTCTGCATGCACTGTTACAATGACTTGTAATCACTGAAATCGCTTTCTCAGGAATAGTTCACATTTTAAGATTTTCTATTCATCATCTACTCTTATTTTTGTCATCTTTTTTTTTTTTTTTCTTTTTGAGACAGAGTTTTGCTCTTGTTGCCCAGGCTGGAGTGCAAAGGTGCAATCTTGGCTCATGGCAACTTCGGCCTTCCGGATTCAAGCAATTCTCTTGTTTCACCTCCTGAGTAGCTGGGATTACAGGCATGCCCGACCACGCCTGACTAATTTTGCATTTTAAATAGAGATGGGGTTTCTCCATGTTGTTCAGGCTGGTCTGGAACTCCTGACTTCAGGTGATCCATCCACCTTGGCCTCCCAAAGTGATGGGATTACAGGCATGAGCCACTGTGCTCAGCAATTTTTTTTTTTTTGGATTTAAGGTCTCACTCTGGTGGCGCAGCCTGGAGTGCAAAGGCTCGATCACAGCTCACTGCAGCCTCCAATTCCCAGGCTCAGATGACTCTCCCACCTCAGCCTCTCTAGTAGCTGAGACTACAGCCATCCACCACCACACCTGGCTAGTTTTTTGTATTTTCAGTAGAGACAGGGATTCTCCATATTGCCCAGGCTGGTTTTGAACTTCTGGGTTTAATTGGTCTGGGCACCTCAGCCTCCCAAAGTGCTGGGATTATAGACATGAGTCCCTGCTTTGGCCTTTTATGTCTTTTTCTTTGTCAGTTTCTTACAGTTTGTCTCCAGCACTTCTGATCTCATTTTTTTCCACATCGTCACTCCTGGTCATTGCAACATTAAATGTGTTTTAATTTTACTATCACACTTTTAAATTTCCCTCATCTTTTCTAACTACCTAAACTCCATTTTTATCACATTGTATGTGTTTTAGCTTAACCTAGTCTCGCTTGTCGTTGTGCTCCTGTTTCATAATGACTGTTTGTCAAATAGTTTTATGTATTTGTTTTTCTTTCTATAGTAAACCACATTAAGAAAACTCTGCTATTTTCTTCCAAGTGTTCATGATGGCATTTTCTTTTGTGTCCTGCAGCAGTTTTTTATGGGCTTATTGTTAATGGTTTTTATTTTCTTGCACTTGAACGTAGAGACAGTGATCCAAATTTAGTGCTCACCAACAGAAAGAATGTGTGGATTTTCTGTAGATTATTTCTCTCTACTTGGGTGCTGTTAAATCAGTTTTCCAGAAAAATGTGCTTTATCTAGCATGGCTATGCTGAACATTCTAGTATCATCTGTTCTGCTAGTTTTGAACATGACTGTTACTAGAATCACCTGGGAGGTGTTTTAAACTGGATTGCTAGCATTTATCCCCAGAGTTTCTGATGGATCAGGTGTGGGGTGAGGCCTGAGGATTCACATTTCTAACAAATTCCCAGGTGATTCTGATGCTGCCATTGCAGGGACCATACTTTGAAAGCCACTGTTCTGTTTACATTTCTGAGCCTCTGACATGTTGAAACAATAAGCTTAAGAAAACATACAGTTTGCAGCACATATTGCTACAATGTCTCTATCTGACTGCGCCTGTGTGTGTGTGTGTGTGTGTGTATTGAGTGTATTGACATGTCTCTTTGGATTAAGAGTGCTGCCACTCCTACCTTCTGACCACTACTTTTCTTTAAGTTAGATTATTCAACTGGATGTAAAAGAATGCTATTGATGATAGCAGAGACTTGGAACCAACCCAAATGCCCATCAGTGATAGACTGGATAAAGAAAATGTGGCACACATACACCATGCAATACTATGCAACCATAAAAAGAATGATTTCATGTCCTTTACAGGGACGTGGATGAAGCTGGAAACCATCATTCTCAGCAAACTAACCTAGGAACAGAAAACCAAACACCGCATGTTCTTACTCATAAGTGGGAGTTGAACATTGAGAACACATGGACCCAGGGAGGGAAACATCACACACTGGGGCCTGTCAGGGGGTGGGGATAAGGGGAGAGAGAACATTAGGACAAATACCTAATGCATGCGGGGCTTAAAACCTAGATGATTGGTTGATAGGTGCAGCACACCACCATGGCACATGTATACCTATGTAACAAACCTGCATGTTCTGCACATGTATCCCAGAACTTAAAGTAAAATTAACAACAACAAAAAAAGTTATTGATGGGTGTGGCCTGGATGACACTAAACCAAGTGTCCTTTCAGAAGATTGATGATTTCTTGGCTTTCTGCTTGGCAAGTACCTTACATGTCTGAGACAGAGGTAAGGTTGCAGAAAAGATGTGTGCAGGAGATATGAGGGACTATAGGCAGACTGAGTGTCCTACAGTACGTCTCGTGAGACATTTACATGCCCATTTTCAGTTTTTATCCATAAGTCTTCTTAGTGCAAGCTTCTCCCTGATTTTGATAGTAGGTTTATACTGAGTCCTTGCAGAGTAGAATAGCCGAACCAGATTTTTCCCTTCTTTAGCTAAAGAAGCGGCCAGCTGCTGTTCATTCTGGTGGGGAAAGAAAGTAAATTGAGAGCCGATGTCTATGCTCTCTTTAATATGCAGATATATGATGAGCAGACCTAGATTTGGAAACTATTATAATGAGGTCTTCTGTTTGATGTAGAGACCCTATCTCCACACTTCTCTTTGTCTGCAAAGGGGAGAGGGGTACTTTCCATATAGAGGCCAGGGGTTTTCTAAGAAGACATCAGCATTCCCAGAATACTTGTTTTACTTAAGATGTTCTACTAAGAGGGCTGGAGAGGACCTAACTAAGAATCAGTGAAAGAGCAGAGTAATGGGATAATCACAATGAAAGTAATTATAAGTGTAGAGGGAAACTAGACCAATGGTCTATTTTTGCTACTGATACATTCAAGACAGAAAATGATGGTTCTGGTGTTTAAGATATGTAGACCTTGGGAAGACTTCTCATCTTGTATGTCTGCAGGTAGATGATGGCAGGAAGCCTCTGTGTGTTAACTAAGTGCTAAGGTACAAAGCATCTAGGTTTCAACCTCTGAAAAGGTTTCAAAGACGTGGATAGGGCTATCCCCTATAGCCTGTTTTTCACCGATGCCACGGTTAATAGACTCTAAACCAAGCCATTCTGGGGATGCCCAAGGATCTCTACATTTCTAATGCCCAGCACTAGTAGACCAAGAGGTGACCCAAGTGTAACTAGTCCCAACCTGAGGAAGGTTAAACCTGCATCAAATGGGACTATGCTCATTTGATGACTACCCCAATCTTTTTCATTTTCTAGAATACAAGATAAGGGAAGTTGTATATGTGTGCATAAGTCTGTGTTTTTATTTTTATAAAATATGCCAAGTATTCAAGTTGTATTCTATTGTTAAAAATTAAGAGTTTTTAGTAAACTTTTGTAATCTATAGGGCCTGCTCCATATGGATTGTTGGCTTTCTCCTTGAAAACCAATACAGCGTCTGCAAACATGTGCACATTGCACTATGGTTAAACTATATAGGGTGGTCTGTGTAAATGGTTCTGTGAGGAAATCAAAAGACTTTTAACCTGAAGGACTGGGATTATATATATTTGGAGTCCTCCTCATAAGCACAGTGTCAAATAATAGTTTTTTCTAAGAAAAGGTTTTTGCCTAGTACCTAGGCTACTACAGGAGCAATGGCTTCTCCTAAGCTTCTGTACTTTGGACATCACCTGCAAGACTAGCTTCTACTGAGCAACTTGCAATGGCCCAGATACAGAAATAGCTCTTAATTTAACTGGGCTCCTTCATTCCAAGAAGGTGGTAATCACATTTTCAGATGCCTCAGGAGGAAAGGATTGTGACTTTTGAGAGACATAGATTTGATTTTTGGACCGTCTCACTAATGTCAGCATGTGAGACCTTGAAACCAGCAATGTGCTGGAGAGATGGTAGCAATCGCCCTACCGGATTGTGGGAGCTGTCCATACATATCACTTCCCGAGTCCAAGCTCAGTGATGTCATGGTAGTAGCTTGAAATCGGGCTTTGTACAAGTGGTTTGTCCGTAGAAATTGACAAATGTTACAAAGTCTTGGGTTTTTGCTTCAGAGATCCATCTGTTAAGATATTCATTAGGGCACCACTGCCCTTAATATTGTGGCATGGGACCAGACAGGAACTAAGGACTCTGCAGTTAAATTTGTCTTGGGTGGTCATTTATGTTTTATTCCTCTCTCCTCTCCTTTTCTCTTTTTCTTCCTTCCTACCTCCTTTCTTTTCCCTCCTTCCTTCTTCTTTCCCTCTTGTGGTAATTTTAATGAGACTGCATTATAGGCCTGCAGAAATTAAATTAAAATCTGAAGACTTTCCATCTTTAAATTCTTCGCCCTTTCTATCATCATATGTCAGAGGCTAACCTTCAGACTGATCTTTATTCTGTTGTTACTAATGAAGTCAGCTGTAGGGCTAACTGTAAATCTTTTGAAGGTCATTTTATTTTCTGACTTCTTTTATGATCTTCTCTTTGTAGCTGGTGTTTGCTGCCATTTCAGTCTGATATGTGTAGATGAGGTGTTTGTTTTTGCTTTTCTTCCTGCTTGGTATGTATTGGGCTCCTTGATTCTGTGTTTACTTTCCTTCAGTCATTATTAAAAATTCTCATGATTTCTTGATAGTTTTGCTTTTCTTCATTCTTTCTGCTTTCCCCTGCTTGAATTCTGATTGGAAGTACGTTAGAATTTGTGGATCTATTTGGGTTGCTTCTCAACTGCTACTTCGTAATTTCTTTTGACTTATCTTCCAGTTCCCTGATTCTTCAGCATTTGTGTCTAATCTGAAGTTAAACCTGCTCATTGACTTTTTAAAACCAATTATATTTCTTGCCATTGATTTAAAAGTTTCCTGTTTCATGAAGACTGTCTCAAGCCTGTATTTTATTTCACTGGACACCATAATGATAGTCCTAAAGCAACACACAAATACAGAAAAATACACAAGTTAATTGTATGACTTAATGAATTTTTATAAAGTGAACATTACTCAAGTCAAGAAAAAATATTGCCAGCTACCCCAAAAGACTCCTCTGTATGTCCTGTACCCCATAATCCCTTACACCTCCAAAAAAACCCCATGATCTCTTCTTTACAATCATCGTTCTTTTGAGTTATTTTATAGTGTATTGTCAAATGTATATTTCTAGACACTATATAGTCTGGTTTTGATTACAGCTGGACACAGTGGCTCATGTGTATAATCCAGCACTTTGGGAGGCCAAAGCAGGCAGATCACAAAGTCAGGAGTTCCAGACCAGCCTGACCAATACGGTGAAACCCCATCTTTACTAAAAATACAAAAATTAGCTGGGCATGGTGGCAGGCACCTGTAGGCCCAGCTACTTGGGAGGCTGAGGCAGGAGAATTGCTTGAACCAGGGAGGCAGAGGTTGCAGTGAGCTGAGATCACACAACTGCACTGCAGCCTGGGTGCCAGAGTAAGACTCTGTCTCAAAAAAAAAAAAAAAAAAAAGAAATTGCTCAATCTTTAAGTCTCTCTCAGTCTATGGTTTTCTTTTCCATCCTTTCCATTCTTTACAATTAATCTTGTGAAGAACACAAACTGCTTGGCTGGAGAAATCTCCCTCAATCTGGAGTTTGCTGATTGTTTATTCTTGCACGTGCAGTTTATGATTTTCTCTTCTCTGTATTTCCTGCTAATTAGCAGCTAGTTCTGAAGACTGGATCTGATTCAAAGGCTTGGTAAAGAGTTCAGATGCAGGTAGAGTTTGGCAAGGTTATGGAAAACATGTGGCATCTGGTCGATCTCTTTTTGTAATTTGAGCAATGATTGATGCTTAATGGATATTAAGAACATTCTTTTTTTTAATAGATACTGAATGGAACTTTTTAAGTCCCATATTGTCCTAAAATATGTTTTGATGTAAATCATTCTAGGTCGATATTCTCATGAATACATTGTGTACTTTCAAAATGTAGTTTTGGGCCAGACGTGGTGGCTCACGCCTGTAATCCTAGCACTTTGGGAGGCTGAGGTAGGTGGATCACCTGAGGTCAGTAGTTCCAGACCAGCCTGGCCAACATGGTGAAACCCCATCTCTACTAAAAATACAAAAATTAGCTGGGCATGGTGGTACGCACCTGTAGTCCCAGCTACTCGGGAGGCTGAGACAGGAGAATCACTTGAACCCAGGAGGCGGAGGTTGCAGTGAGCCAAGATCAGGCCACTGCCCTCCAGCCTGGGCAACAGAGCAAGACTCTGTCTCAAACAACAACAAAAAACAAAATGTAGTTTCAATTATTTATTTTACTTTAAGGAATATTTTCTTGAAATAGTGTTTTTAGGATTTCTTCTGTTCTCTTGTTTTGGTTTTCATCTGCACAAATTCCTGCTATCCCTGTGTTCCATCTCTGTTGTCTGTTTTCAGTTTTTCTTATTCTCTTAATCTTTTTTCTCTCTACATTTTTTTAAATTTTATTTTAAAAATTGTGATAACCTATTTATTTATTGGTGGTTGCAAAATGTTGAGGGTCTTATTTTCCAATGGCTGTGGTAACAAATTGCCACAAACCTAGCTATTTAAAATGACACAAATTTTTTCTTTCCGTTCTGTAGGCCCAAGGTCCTAAATGGGTTCACTGGGCTGAAACTAAGGAGTTTGCTCCCTTAAGAGTCTCCAGGAAAGAATTTGTTTTCTTATCTTTTCCATACTTGGGAAATGGATTCCTTGGCTCATAGCCCCTTCACCCATCTTCAAAGACAGCAATTTAGCATCTTCAGGTTTCCGTCTGCTTTTACCACTGTATTGTCTTTTGTCTCTCTGATTCCCTCTATAAGGAACCCTGAGATTACATCTAGATCATCTACCCATCTCAGGATTCTTAGTCAGACCTGCAGAATCCCTTTTGTTGCTATATAAAATAGCATTCATAGGTCTAGGGATTAAGATTTAGACAATTTAAAGGGGCTCTTATTCAGCCTGACACAATGATTTTCACTTATTAGTCAGATGCTGTGATAGAGACAGTTTATTTCATTTACTATGTGATTATCCAGTATATTCACATGAAAAATGCAGAATATATGCTCATTTTTCTTTATTTACCAGTTTTCAATATAATGAATTGGTTTCTTGCAATCCCCAAAAGGTATCAGTTTTTGTTGTTGTTGTTTGTTTTTTTACAAATTGCATCGTGAACTCACGGTTTTGAACACAGTGAGATTTTTTTCTTTTTTTAGATGGAGTCTCTCTCTGTTGCAAGGCTAGAGTGCTGTGGGGCGATCTTGGCTCACTGCAACCTCCGCCTCCCAGGTTCAGGCGATTCTTTTGCCTCAGCCTTCCGAGAAGCTGGGATTACAGGTGCGCACCACCATGCCCGGCTAATTTTTGTATTTTTTTAGTAGAGATGAAGTTTCATCACATTGGCTAGGCTGGTCTTGAACTCTGTACCTCGTGATCTCCCCGCCTCAGCCTCCCAAAGTCCTGGGATTACAGGCATGAGCCACCATGCCCAACCCAACACACTGGGATTTTAATCCACTATCCTTATTATCTTTGTTGAAATTCAATGTGTCCCATCTGTGCCAATGCAAGCCTGTTTGAGTTTGCTACTGGGTCTTTTCTATGTCCCCCTAGTGGTCTTCGACAGCTCCATTGCTGTCTATAATTAAACTGTATTTCAGGCTAGTCTTGTATATTTCTTATCCCAGACCTGGAAGCAGCTATTTCTCCAAGAAGCCCTGCCATCTTTTAGATAAATGGTATTTCAAGACCATAATTTGGGTATTTAGGGATATTCATTGCTATTGAGTTGGTTGTTGTCTCTAGAAGTTTTGAAGAAACAAATTATAACCTAATATACAAAATATCTTATGGATTCATATTGGTATTCTAAGTCAAGATTTCTGAGCTTTTATTTTAAATCTCATTTCTGTTATATCAAGAAGCACTCTTTCATTCCAAGAAACCTAGTTTTCAAGGACCTGGAGGATAATACAATTATAATTCCTCATTTTATCCAATTTTAAGTATACAACAGTTACTGAATAATAATATCTGCTTTATGATTACTTAAAACATTAAAAAATTTTTAAGGTATGCTCTTCTTACTCCTTCCTTTTTTCCAGTTCATTGAGATAAAATTTTGGATAACAGTGAAGTTACTCATTTTAAGTATACAGATCTACGACTTTTGAACAACTTACACAGTCTCCCCATTCTTAACAGCTGTACTATATACACATTGCCAGGGCATACAGCCTTTTCCTCTTTGTTCTCATTTTGTCTTAATTTTATTTACCTTAATAGCTATTTATTTGATGCTCATTAGCAATCGTTATGTTACTTCCCATTAAGTTATTTTGATGGTCTAAAACTCATTCTACAGTAGATTGCTCAGGAAGGGCTTACAGAAACAGTATTTCTTGAGTTCTTGAGCTTTGATAAGTTTGTCTTTGCGTTTTGTACTTAAAAGTCAATTTTTGCTGGATATAAAATCCTTGATGCTCTCTTCCTTTGAGTGTCTTATATATATTACTCAATTTTCTTCTGGCATAAAGTATGGCTTTCGATGCCTGTTACTAATCTAATTTTCTTTCCCTTAATAGTCACATGTTCTTTTCTGCAAGATACTGAAAGAATACTTTAAGTCCCATATTATAGTAGGATATCTCTAGATATTAATTATTCCAGGTCAGTATTCTCATGTTTGCATTGTGTACTTTCAAATGTAGTTTCAATTTTTTTTTAATTTTAGGAATGTTTTCTTGAAATATAATTTTTAGGATCTCTTCTGTCCCTTTGCTTTGATTTTTATCTACACAAATTCCTACTATCCATCTGTTCAATCTTCATTGCCTATTTTCAATGCTTGTTACTCTCTCTTTTTTCCCTCTACATTTCTTTTTAAAATTTATTTTATTTTTAAAAACTACATTAGAATATACAAAACATAAACTTTATCCTCTTAACCATTTTTAAGTGTACTCTTCCGTAGTATTAAATATATAACGTGCATCCACCACCACCATCCATCTCCAGGACTTCTTTGATCTTGCAAAAGTGAAACTCTGCACCCATTAAGCAATGATGCTTCATTTCCTACTCCCCTCAAGCTCTGGCAACCTGTATTCTACCTTCTGCGTCTCTGAATTTGACTCCTCTAAGTACCTCATGTGAGTCAAGTAATACAATATTTGTTCTTTTGTGATGAGTTTATTTCACTTAACATGATGTCCTCAAGTCCCATCTACGTTGTAGCATGTGCCCGAATTTCATTTCTTTTTAAGGCTGAAGAATATGCCATTGTATGTATACTATGCTTTTTAAGTATTTATTTATTTATTTATTTTTGAGACAGAGTTTCGCTCTTGTTGGCTAGGCTGGAGTGCAATGGCGCCCTCTCCACTCACTGCAGCCTCTGCTCCCAGGTTCAAGCGATTCTCCTGCCTCAGCCTCCAGCGTAGTTGGGATTACAGGTGCTCGCCACCACACCTGGTTAGTTTTTTGCATTTTTAGTAGAGACGGGGTTTTGCCATGTTAGTCAGGCTGGCCTTGAATGCCTGGCCTCAGGTGATCCCCCCTCTTCAGCCTCCCAAAGTGTTGAGATTGTAGATGTGAGCCACCACGCCTGGCTGCCATTGTGTGTACAGACCACAGTTTGTTTCCCCATCCATCCACTTATGGACATGTGGGTTCCTTGTACCTTTTGACTATTGCAGATGATGCTGCTATAAGCATCTGTGTTCTTCATTTCTTTCTGTCTTCTTAGTATTTCCTCCTCTCCACTCTATTTCTTCGAGGCTTTCTTTCTTTTGTTCTTTCTAGTTGGCTATCTTGGGGTTCTCTTTTTTTCAAGTCTATCATATTTTGCTTTTACGACTTCCTTCTTTCCCCTGTTCCATAGATACCAATACTGTGTAGGTCTTGTATCTATTAGCGGTCTGTCCCCCGCCTCTTGTAATTTTGGGTTGTTGTTTTTGTTTTTTTAGATGTTGCCCACGTGTTTTTAGTTTTTCTATATAATTGCTCTGCTTTTGGGTATGGATTGAAACATGAGGTTGCCATTGCTACCGTCTTCCAGGAATCGCCCATGATCATTTCTCTGTGTCTCTTGTGTTCTATTCATTGTGTCTTTAGTCCTTGTGTGTTTAAATATTTGTTACTATGTGCTGATTATTTTCCTTGGATTTTTTTTCTTTGAGATGGAGTCTCATTTGGAGTGCCATGGCCTGATCATGGTTCACTACAACCTGCGCCTCCTGGGTTCAAGTAATTCAAGCACACCACCACACCTGGCTTATATTTTGTATTTTTAGTAGAAATGGGTTTTCACCATCTTAGCCAGGATGGTCCCAGTCTCCTGACCTCATGATCTGCCTACCTTGACCTCCGAAAGTGCTGGGATTATAGGCATGAGCCATCGCGTCTGGCCTTTCCTTGGATTTTTATATGTGGTCATCCCTTGAGAACTGGGGAAATTCACCTTCTTCTAAGGGCAGTTTCCTTTGCCTCTAGTGAACACCTGGGGCAGAGTCTGCAAATGTGTTAAAATCCTTCACAACTTAGAATTTGTTGGCCCCTGTGGGTGGTTCAATTTGGGCTGTAACCCCTATGATTATGACTTTAGAGAAGGTATTTGTCTCCTTCTTCTGCTCATTGATAAACAAAATTGTCTCATAGACTCTGGGGATTCTCGTATCTCTGGTTCACCCTCATACTGATACTGTACCTCTTGGGGTCCCATGTTTGGTAGAATCTTGCATTTAACTTCCCACTTTGGGAAGGCCTTAGGCTTGGTAGTTAGTCCCTTGTTCCCCATGAAGTCTAAGTTCATCAGATTTGGGAAATGCTTTCAGCACAAAAGTGGATCAGCACTCCGTTGATTTTTCCAATTTCCTGTATTCCCTTAGACTTAGGCCTGATAATTTCTAACTATCAGCATTTTTAGTTGTTTTCAGTGGGGTGGTAGGTCATCCATTTGATTAAAATTGGAAGTCCAAATGGTCTTTTAATATGTAGGTTTTTGTAGAAATATTGTCCTTCTATGCAGTCATAAGAATGGTGCCTCTCTTTCAATTAGATATTAGGCACCAGGCTGGGCGAGGTTGGAAATCTCACCCAGGTTGGTGCCCAGACCTAATCTTGGCATCCAAGGGCATCTAAGATGGCTCAAGGAAGCCAGATACAGTCCCAGAACCCAGATAGGATCTACATCCATGGCAAGTCATGTTGGAACAGCCCTTCTTTACCTTTCTGTCATGCAGTATAACCTATACACTGGCTCCAGGAGACTGAGGCTCAATGTCTGAGCTGATACTAAATGAATTTTTCTTGCTTGATAAATCTGGGACAGGACAAGGGTTCTGCAAGAGACTGGGCTTGAATCCTAGCTCCTCTGCCTATTGTATAATGACCTTGGCCATGTAACTTCATCTGTCAAAATCACTTCTCCTGTCTTCAAAGGAGAGATAAAAGTAGTACATATGTTATTGGAATGTTCGAAGGATTATCTTTGATAAGGTGTTTAACACAATGCCTGGCACATTTATAATCCCTCAGTAAAAATGACTATTTTAATATCCTCAAGGTAAAAGATGTTGTGGCATTTTTTTCTCCAATTGCTTTTTCTTCTTGTTGAGCCCTACCCAACCACCCCTCATGCCTTCATCCAGAGAAAGATCTCTTTGGTTTCTCACAGTTACTCTTTGCCGTCATAGAAATTTGGAATCCAAGTTTTAAGGGTTGAGATAGGAAAACAATTGGGAACCACAAGGAAAGAGAATTTTCTGAGTGAATGGAGGAGTAGGACGGTTAGAGCCACAGAAGCTACAGTACAGGGACCAAGTTCTTTTGCATCCATAAAAATGATGGTGCCAAAAAAAAAGAGGGAAGAGATAAGGCTGAAATGAAGGGTGGAGGAGAAAGATGGACGTGGACAAGCCCTGCGCATCTGAGGGAGTGAGCCACTGGTTGGCAAACACTGGACTATTTACTGTGCTATTGATTGTAAGAATTCTGCAAACAGTAGGACTGAGTAGACTTCAGGAAACTGACCCCTGAGTATTTGGGTTTTCAGAGTTCCTGAAATTTGCTTTTAGCTGCTGTCTCTTCTTTTCCCTTTACCATCCAGAGACACGGAGCACTTTGGGTATTACTGCTGTGATTGTCCTGAACAACATCACAAGCTTTTCTGAACTTCTTCTACTGCATCCCCAACAAAACTCATCTGTCTTGAGAGCCATTCTTTCTGCATTTTCTCTGCCTTGAGAATTTGACAAATATATCCTTTCTAAAATGTGGTGGGCTGATGGATTCATTTCTTCTCCATCTAGGAATATTCTAATGAGAGTTTCCTGGAAAGCTTGTTGTTGCTTTAGCACAAGGATAACATGTTGATTCTGTCCAGTATGCCAGCTCCAGTCTATTGCTGGTAAAAATGTGGAGAAACTGCATCGCTCATACATTGTTGGTGGGATCATAAAATGGTACAGCCACTCTGGAAAGCAATTTGACTGATTCCTCAAAAAGCAAACATGCCACTACCTTACAACCCCGCAATTGTACACCTGGGCATTTGTCCCAGAGAAATGAAAACAGATTTGTACAAAAACCTGTACACAAATATTTATAGTACTTATTTTCTTAATATCCCCAAGCTGGAAACAACTCAGATGTCCTTCAGTGGGTGAATGGATGAAATGTGATATATTCAGCTGGGTGTGATGGTTCAGGCCTGTAATCTGAGCACTTTGGGAGGCTGACATGGGCAGATCACTTAAGGTCAGCAGTTCGAGACCAGCCGGGTCAACATGGTGAAAACTCATCTCTGCTAAAAATACAAAAATCAGCTGGATGTGGTAGAATGCACTTGTAATCCCAGCTACTTGGGAGGCTGGGGCAGGAGAATCACTTGAACCCAGGAGGTGGAGGTTGCAATGATCCCGCCACTGCTGCTGTATTACAGCCTGGGTGACAAAGTGAGACTCTGTCAAAGAAAAAGAAAGGAAGGAAGAAAGGAGGCAATCATGGAATACTACTAAGTGATAAAAGGACCAAACTACTGATGCATGCAATAGTCTGAATGAATCTCCAGAGAACTATGTTCAGTGAAAAAATGCAGTCTCAAAAGGTTATATACTGTATGATTCCCTTTATATACCATTTTTTGAAGTAGAAAAGTCATTGAAGTGGGTAACAGATGAGTGGCAGCCAGGGGCTAAGGAGGGACTTGGGGTAGGAAGGAAGTGGGAATGACAATACAAGTGCAATATGAGGGATCCTTGTGGTGATGGAAATGTTCTGTATCTTGACTATATTAATGTCAATTTCCTGGTTGTGCTATTGTGCTGTAGTTTTGCAGTATGTTACCATTAGGGGAAAGTGGATAAATGGTACGTGGGGTTTCTCTATTATTACTTACAATTCATGTGAATCTATACTTACCTAAAAATAAGAAGTTTAATTTTAAAAATTACTAATATCCATCAAGTACTCAGTGACTGGCACAAAGCTAAATCTATCTAAATTTGCCATTATTAGTAGTGACAGTATATTAATTTGTTGGCCTTTTAGGCTTCCAGCTTTATGGATGATAGGAGGTGAAATAATCTCTACCCCTGTGGGTTGAAGGTGAGGCAATGGTTAGGTGGACCAGCGCCTGCAGAAGCACCTAGAGGAAGCCTTTCTGACCTCTTGAACTTCTCTGTCTCAGGGTCAGGAAGAGTTCAGAACTTCCATTCAGCTTCTTCTTGGATCCAGAGGACTTTATACACTGTTACAAACTAATTTTAGCTTTATCAGAAAGACACAGATCTCTAAGATGCCAGTTCTTCCCAGGAGCTGCTGTTTGAATCCTGTAGCTACAGGACTTATCTAACTTTGGGGAAACAAGTCTCCTCCCCAATTCTCTTTGAAAGGATTTAAGCAGAACCCATGGCCTCATTTGCTTCCACCTGCTCATGGACGATGACAAGCTTAGACCTGTGAATAGAGGGGAAACATGTCTCATTCATGTTGCCATGCTTCCCAGAGGCCCAGAAATTCTTCCTTTTTTAAGAATGTCCTGGGATGTTTTTTTTTCTTTTTCTTCTTCTTTTTTTTTTTTTAAGAGAAAGAAAGAAGTAGAATAAAAGAGAAAAAAGAAAGAAAGAGAAGGAGGGAGAGAGAACGAGAATCTTGCTCTATTGCTCAGGATTTCATTTAAATCTGTGAAATGCTTATGCAGTTACTAAAAAGTGATTTATTTCCTATTATGTGATCACTTTTAGAATAGGTATGATATAATATTGAAAAAAATATGTGTTTTGTGGATATGGGGTGGTAGGTTCTGTAAATATTTATTAAATTTGCTTGTTCCAGATCTGAGTTCAAAACTGTTTTTTGGTTTTTTTTTTCTTTCCATTAGGTTGGTAGATCTACCTCCATCCCTTTATGTTAAGTCTTTGTTTATCCTTGCCTATAAGAAAGGTCTGAATACAGCGTACCAATGGGTTTTAACTTTTTATTCAGTTTGTCTAAGTGTACATTTTGATTGGGGCATTTAATCCCTTTAAGTTTAGGCTTAATATTGATATATGTGAATTTAATACTGTTATTTAAGGTTAACTAGCTGTTTGTCCGTTAGTTGATGTAAATTCTTCATTGTTGTAATATTCTTTACTTTTTGATAAGTTTTTAGGATAATTGATGCTGGTTGTTCATTTCTGTATATAGTGCTTCTTTCAGAAGTTGTTGCAAAACAGGCCTGGTGGTAATGAAGTCTCTGAGTTCCTGCTTGTTCGCAAAAAATTTTATTTTTCCTTGGCTTGTAAAACTTAGTTTGGCTGGATATGTGATTCTGGGTTGAAAGTTTTTTTCTTTAAGGATGTTAAATATTAACCCCCACTCTCTTCTGGCTTGTAGAGTTTCTACTGAGAGATCTGCTGTGAGTCTGATAGGCTTCCCTTTATGGGTAACCTGGCCTTTCTCTC
>PVKP010030756.1:0-27600 GCA_004027715.1 Plecturocebus donacophilus
CTCGGGTGGGCCCTTGGGCAATGGTTGACTCTCACGAAGCCAGTTTGGGGGGCTTCGGAGCAGCAGCCCTGAATCCCCTATGAGAGAGTGAGAGTCCTGTTCACCCCCTGGCCATCTGGGCAACCCCAGGAAGACACGGAAGCCGGCAGTAGCTTCCCAGCACAGTGGAGATGGTGTCTGCCAGAGGGGCAGGTGTCAGACTCCGAGCCTGGAGGGGCACCGCGGGTGAGGGGTCTGTCGCTCGGGGTCCCAGACAGGACTCCTTCTTCTGAGCTGCAACAAAGTGAGCTTTGGGCTATTGACACCAGCTTCTTCCTCTGCCTGCCTGCAGGGCTGCCCATTGGCTCTGCAGGGGAGGACCCCTGCCCTCTGCAACCCATAACCTGCTCCCCAGGCCCGAGTCCAGCCAGTCTCCTCCACCCCACCCCCCACGCCTCCCTGGGACTCCTCCCCAAGCAGCTTGGCACTCGCCGCCTTTTGTGCTTCCAGCCCCCTCAACCCCCTCCCCAAGTAGGGGACAGCTGTTGTTTTTTCCTGCAGGCATGTCCTGCTCAGTGGGACCCCTCCTCCCCCTTGCTCAGTCCCTGAGCTTTGGAAGAAGCTGCTCGCTCACCAGGTGGGTGGGCATATACCCTACGCCTAGCCAATCCGTGGAGCCCATCAGTCACCCTGGTTACCAAGAGTGGTTTGAAGCTGTTCAGGCAAAGTCGAATCAAGGCAAATCCTGGGGTTGTAGGAAGAGGGCCCTAGCCTTCTGCTGGAATCGCCAAGCTGGGGGTGGTGAACCTGATGTCACCAAAGACTGGAAAATGCAGTTGACTCAGAGGAGGGCAGACCTCAGATGGGCCTTTAGCTTCCCGATGACTCGCTGGGCACCTGGATCCAGCCATGCCTGAAGTCATTGGCCAAGAATATTTATTTATTTGTTTAGAGACAGGGACTCGCTCTGTCTCCCAGGCTGGAGTGCAGTGGCTCAATCTCAGCTCACTGTAGCCTTGGCTTCCCAGGCTCAGGGGATCCTCCCACCTCAGCCTTCCTAGTAGATGGGACTTTACATGGACACCACCTTGCCCAGTTAATATTTGGATTTTTTTTGTAAAGATGAGGTTTTGCTATGTTGCCCAGCCTGCTCCAAACTCCTTGAGCTCAAGCAATCTACCTGCCTTGGCCTCCCAAAGTACTGGGATTACAGGTGTGAGCCACTGTGCCTGCTGCTATTAATTTTGTGATTATAATAATTATTTCAGTATTTCTATTTTGCCTCATCCAGTCTGAATTTAGTTTCTGTCCCTCTCAACGAAAAGGTTCTAATGTGGCCAGACGTCCTGTTTAGGGACCCAGTTCACAGGGTCTCCCCAGTTCCTTCCCTCTAAGGAGGCTCAGAACTCACCTGGCCCGAGTCTCTTAGCTCTGGTAATTGACTCCCTCTATAAGCAAAGGGCTGGATCTTTTTGCTGTGTTCAAACACTCTGCTGTCTGTTGCTCTGGGGACACTGCATTAAGCAGAAGGGTCCAAATCACCCAGGTCAGGCCTCTGAAAGTTCGTATCGTGACTTTTCCCCAGACACTGGTTCCCAAGAAAGTGAGCAGGAATTGAGCCAATGGACTCAGGTGTACAGTTTCATGTTTTCAGTGGTGAATGTTGTTTGCATATACATTCCAATATTAGATGGCACATTGGGCTACTGAAAATGAAAAGGGCTGGGCACTTGTAGTCATAACAATTTGGAAGGCCCAGCAGTAGGATGGCTTGAGCCCAAGAGTTTGAGACCAACCTGGGCAACATGGTGAGACCCTGTCTCTACAAAAATAAAAGTTAAAAAATTAGCTGGGCATAGTGGTGTGTGCCTGTAGTCTCAGCTACTCAGAGGCTGAGGTGGGAGAATGGCTTGAGCCCAGGAGTTCAAGACTGCAAGGAGCTTGCACCACTGCACTCCAGCCTGGGCAACAGAGTGAGATCTTGTTTCAAAAAAAAAAAAAAAAAAGAAAGAAAGAAAGAAAGAAAGAAAAGAAAAGAAAAAGAAAATGAAAAGGGAAATGAGGAACGAGTATGTGGTGGCCCCTGCCCTGTGGTGGCCTCAGCATCTCTGCCCTCCTCCTCCTGGGTACTTTTTCATGGACTGGGACAGACACCTGGCTGAGGCTTGGCCACCCAGGGTGTGCCATCCCTGACACAGGGGTGTCTGGGAGAATGCCTGTCTCTGGCCAGGTGTGAGGACTCCATTCTTGGACATTGATTCTATCTGTGAAGAATGAGGCCCTATCTTCTGTGTGGTGTTGCTTGACCTGTAGGATATAAACCTGGAGCTGCTGGGAACCTCCGTGGCGAAAGAGCCTGTTAAATAATGAAGCCCATGCATGGGAAATAGAGCAGGATGTGAGGGAGCAGAGCCCCAGTAACAGTGTGCCCCACGCTGTGGTTCATACCCTTGAATTTCCCAGTTCCCTGTTTTCTTGAGCCGGTTTGAGTTTGGTTTTTGACTCTTGCAAACAAAAAAGTACTAATGTAGGAAAGGATTTGAAATTAGTCATTTTTAAAAAATGATGACATTTCACAGGATGCCAAAGTCGTTTATGACTGTTAGAGTACACAAGATTTTAAAAACAGGATGTAACAGACTATGAGAGAAGACGGACCCCTCTGCGCAGGCTGGACTCTGAGAAGCTCGGGAAATAGGATGCTGCTCTCAGCTTGCCTCTTGGGTACACGCCGCAGCTAAGGTGCTGGGATGGCTTCCAGCCACATTTGCAGGTGGCTGTGTTTGACTCTGTTGACTGGCTCAGGTTTTCCCTCCCTTTCCTGTCAGAGGGAAAAACAGGGGGCACCTTCAGTTAGTGGGAGCTGGGAGGCTGACCTGCCATCCATCCCACCACCGTGCCCAGAGAAGAAGGCAGTGGGGGCTTCCGGCAGAGCAGGGGCCATGCATCGGGCTCCCAAGCCATCGTTCCTGCTCCTGAAGTCTCCAGGTACAGCACCCAGGCTACATCCTATTCCACTCCGGGGAGCGCCATACCATATGCCGTGATGGGAAGGTCCTCCTACTGAGCATTTAACACAGCGCCCTGCCTGTTACCAGCCCACTCCAGAACACTAGGTTAACAAAGAATTCCAGCTGGAAGACCCGCTACCCAATACAAGAATTACTGTCAGGGCCCAAGTTGTGGATAAATTGATTCTAGAGTTCTGTTTCCCTCTATTTCCCCTTTCCACACAAAGGAAACAAGAGACAGATGGCTTTGAAAATTTCTCCAAGGGAAATTGCCAAAGATCCTTAACCTTCTACATTCCCCGCCTCCCCCCATCCAGCGCCTCTCTCATTCTTTCATTCTCTCTCTCCATCCTGCATCACTTATGCTCTAAGACCCTCGATGGCAACCCAGTGCCAAGTGAATTGAATCCAGAATTTCTGTGCGGATCTAAATGCTTTCTGGGCTCCATGCTCCCTGCATCGTTTTCTGGAGCTGGCCTTACTATTCCAGGCACTCGGCTGCTCGCGGCTCCCTAAGCACATCCGACAACTGCCTGTCGAGCTGGCGCTGCTCTGTCCCCTGGAATGCCCCCGTGGCCGACAGCCACCATTCATCCGTCTCCTAACACGTGATGGCCATGTCACTCCTCGCGTCGCCTGGGAGATGTGCCCATCCCTGCCCATTCTAGGAACAGGCAAACAAGCTCTCAGGGAGGTCAGGCGAGTCGCCCAAGGTCACGTAATAATAGGAAGAGGGTCAAGAACCCAAACCCCTGTGTCTGGCTTCAAGCCCACACCCCTCCCAGCTCCAGGATCCCTGTTCTCCTTCCTGCTCATGGAGACACTGTGGATGCCACACACAGAGCCCTCTTCTGAAGCATGCCTGTGCCTCCCCATAGAAGCTGATGAGCAGCTTCTTTTATGATCACACCCCGTGTATCAGGAGGGTTTCTGGGAGGAGATGGAAGGCTGCTCAGCTAGGATTTGAGGGGAGCTTAATGAAGGGTCTAATTACATAGGTCAGGCAGGATTATAAGAGAAACCACAGAGGTGTGGAAGCACCAGGGACAAGCCACCCAGAACACCACTGTGACCTTGGCTGGAAGGAGAAGAGCACTCAGATGACACAGCTACTGTTATAACCGCCACCCAGGCAGGGACACAGCGGGGAAGAAACACCCCAGCCCCTCTTCCACCTTCCAGTTTCCCGTGGGAGCCACCCATTGGCTGGCCCCGACTGTAAACCACAGCACCAGGGAGCCTGGTTTGCAGGCAAGGAAGGTCAGCCTTCCAGGCTCAGAGCTAGACAGGGAAGGGCTGGAGGGCATCGAGTGGGGAGGGTACTGTATTTGCATCCACTTGCTTCTGTAATGATACCACAAACTCGGTGGCTTAGAAAAGCACTTGTTTATTACCCTACAGTTCTGGAGACCAGAAGTCCAAAATGCATCTTATTGGGCCACCATCAGGGCATCAGCAGGCCTGCACTCTTTCTAGAGGCTCTGAGAGAGGATCTGTGTCCTTGCCTCTTCCTGCCTCTGGAGGCTGCCTACTTTCCCTGGCTCGTGGCTACTTACTTCCCTCTTTAAAGCCAGCCATGGCCAGCTGAGTCCTGCAACACCATCTCTGTGGGGCTGACTCTTCTCTGACTCCTTCTTCCCCATTTAAGGACCCTGTGATACTTTGGGCCCACCCAGATGATCCAGCATTATCTTAGTTTAAGGTAAACTGATTAACAACCTTAATTCCATCCGCAGCCTGAATCCTCCCTTTCCATGTAGCCAACATATTCACAGGTTCCAGGAATTAGGACGTGTACACTTTGGAAGGGGGCGTTATTCTGCCTGTCACAGGCACCACATGGAGAACAATGGGCCCACCTGCCTTATGTGCTGGGATCTGGGTTAGTTCTCCTACTACGGAGGCTTCTTGAGGACAGAAACTGTTTGGGTGGCCTATTGCTGGGTAAGAATGCACCCCAAGATCTCAGCAGCTTGAAGCAACAGTTACCGCTCATCACTTGAGCATCTGTGGATCAGCTTGTGCTTAGCTGACTGAGGCTGGGCTGCTGGGCATCTGTGTGTCTCACCGTGGGTCTTGAGTTTCTCATCTTCCTTGGACCAGTGGGCCAGCGTGTGGGATCCTCCCAGGCAATGACAAAGGTGCACAGCAAAGGTGAGAGAATACACCTTTGTAAAATGGTACCTCCTGAGCTCAAGTGTGAGCTTCTGAGCTCTCACTTCCACTGATCTGCCACTGGCTGAAGCAAGTTCCATGGCCAAGTCCAAAGTGTAATCTACCTTCCCCAAGGCTGTGGCAAGGATGAATGCAGGGGGAGTGCCAAGTGGGGGGCACAATTCAGTTCACTCCAGGGGCTGCATCTTAATCGTATTTGTTTTAAGTGCTGTACCAAAACATGGCTTTTTACTGAGTTGTGCGTGGAAATGTATAAGTGAATGAATGAATGAGTTCTTACTGGTAGAACCTACTCAGCCATGCTCGGAGTGTCTCCTACTGTGGTGGAAATGGGCTCCACGCTGTCACTCTGGTTCTCCGCTGGAGGTTATAGCTGGCAGAGCACGAATACCCTGACACTGTGTCTCCTCCTGCATGCTGGGAAACAGCTCGCAGCTCTGGAGGGAAAACAGGCCAGGAGCTCGCCTCTCTTCTAGGGAGCATCTGGAACACTGCAGAGTGCTGGGGAGGGTGCAGCTCCTGCAGATGAACGGGCACCAATACCATCTCTGCCACCTCCACCCTTTCACTCTCTCCTTCAGAAGCCTCTGCTCCCTGACTTCCTGTCTATGGGACTGGGTCCACAATACTTCAGGCTGCCACTGAGGCAGAGTTGAGAAGACCCTGATGCTGTCAAGATGCTTATGGGTCTCCCAAGGACACAGGGCTCCACAAGCAAGAACCAAATGGGTCCTTTAGGAGAGTCCATGAAAGGAGTGTGGGAGGAGCAACCCAGGAGGACTACATGAAAGAAGCAGCATTGGAGCTGAGGCTCGAAGAATAAGTCAGGGTTTGCCAGGCAGACAAGTGGAGATGGGAACCTTCCAGGGGTCAGCGTACATGGCATAGACAAACACACAGCCCATATGTGCATGGACTGCTCTGGGAACTAAAGTAGTTCAGTACTGCTGGAGAGTAATTGTATGTGTGTGTGTGTGTGTGTGTGTGTGTGTGTGTATGTGTGTGTGTGTGTATCTGGGGAAGTAGGGGTAGTGGCGAGAGTGTGTGATGGATAAGGAAGGCTTATCGCCAAGGTCGTTCCCTGCAAGACGAAGGGTTCGCATATCTTAACTAAACCAGGGGCTGATAAACATCCTCTTTTTTTTCTTGAGAAGGAGTTTCACTCTTATTGCCTAGGCTGGAGTGCAGTGGCATGATCTCGGCTCACTGCAACCTCTGCCTCTAAGATTTAACTGATTCTCCTGCCTCGGCCTCCCGAATAGCTGGGATTACAGGCATGCGCCACTATGCCCGGCTAATTTTGTATTTTTAGTAGACACAGGGTTTCTCCATGTTGGCCAGGCTGGTCTTGAACTCCCAACCTCAGATGATCCACCCACCTCGGCCTCCCCAAGTGCTGGGATTACAGGCATGAGCCACCGCTTGCGGCCTGACAAACATCTTCTGTAAAGGACAGGATAGTAAATATTTCAGACTTTACAGTCTCTGCTGCACCTTCTCACTGCCATTGTGGAGGGCAGGTGTAGTCAGTATGTAAGTAAGTGAGCATGGCTGTGTTCCAATAAAACTTTATTTGTAAAAACAGGTGGTAAGCCAGATTTGGGCTGTGGGCCGTAGTTTGTTGATCCTTGCTCTAAGCCTAAAGTCACAAACTGGCAGCCTTCCAGCCAATTTTGTCACACAGATTTTTGTTTTCTTTTGTATTTTTAGCCAACATTAAAAGATGAGGTGATTTCATGATTTCACATACAAACCTAGATTTCCAGGTTCCTTGGAGAGTCTGAAGCTCAGGCTTGCAATCCCATGTGGCAACAACCAGCTGGAGCCGGCTTTCACTGGGCTATGGGCTCTCCAGTTTGCCAGAGTCCCCATCACTCCCTATGGCCTCCCAGATACGAACCCCCCTGCTGTGCTAATGTTTCGCTTGGTGTCCTCCCTGCCCCTCACTGCATTCATTTCCAAGGGCTGCCTAGTAACAATGTACCACAAACTAGGGGGCTAAGAGACAGAAAATGTGAAGTTCAAGATCAAGGCAGCAGGGCTGGTTCCTTCTGAAGGCTGTGAAGGGGAGTCTATTCCACACCCCTCCTCTTGATCCTGGCAGCCTTTGGCATTGTTGCAGATGGTGTTCTCCCTGAGGCCTGACACAACTGCCCCTGTGCTTGTCTGTCTTGTCCAAATTCCCCGTTTTTATAGATACCAGCATATTGTATCAGGGGCCACTCTAATGACCTCGCTTTAGCTTGATTACCTCTGGAAGGACCCTATCTCCCAATAAGGTCACATTCTGAGGTTCTGGGGGTTAGAATTCTAGCTTACCTTTTTGGGGGAGACACGGTTCAACCTGTCACACTCACCCTGTCCCTTCACTACCTTATATTTCCTGTCTGACTCCCACTATTAGCAGTGAGGACCCAGCCAAGTGTCCCCGGCACAGTCAGATCTGCCTGTCACAAAGATTTTGCAGGTGACAGCACAAAGAACCTATGTGGATGGTGCAGGGTCTGGCCCCAGGAGCATGGGGTGGGGATGTGGGCCCCAGGCAGTTAGGCGTCCACGCTTCCCCAAACCCTATAGAAGATCAGCAGCTACTTAATCAGATGAGCCTGTGCCTGACAGGAATAGCTTTCTTTCTATAACAGGCGGTAACAGGAGGTGTCAGGGTCAGAAGGGACCAAGAAGACCCACAGGCTTGGTGCGATCTTGGACATGGGGAGAGGAAGGCAAATGCCCAGTCTCAGGCTTGAGAGAACAGGTGGGCAGTTGTGCTTTTTTTTTAAAAGTTTGTTTGTTTGAGACGGAGTCTCACTCTGTTGCCCAGGCTGGAGTGCACTGGTGAGATCTCGGCTCACCGCAACCTTCACCTCCTCGGTTTAAGTGATTTTCCTGCCTCAGCCTCCCAAGTAGCTGGGATTTCAGGCACCCACCACCATGCACAGCTAATTTTTGTATTTTTAGAGACAGGGTTTCACCATGTTGGCCAGGCTGGTCTCGAACCCCTGACCTAAAATGATTCACCTGCCTCGGCCTCCCAAAGTGCTGGGATTACAGGCGTGAGCCACCACACCTGGCTGCAGTTGTGCTTTTGCTGAAGAAGAGAGCACATTTTAGTGGAGGTTTTGTACAGGGTGGAAACTGCAGACTGAGCTGGGGGAGAAGAGACAAAATTGTGCTCCCAGAATTTCCACAGGGAGAGACCTGGGCCCAGGCTGACCGGGAAGAAGATGGGGGTTAGGGAAGTTCCCCAGACAGGAGGACTCAGGGCAGCCACAGAGGAGGGGGAAGGGCTGATCGGACCACCTCAGCGACACAGAGTCAGGAGTAGCTTGATTTATTGGTCTCGATTTTTTACCCCTCTGTATCCATACATACCCTTTGCCGTTTCTTCCCTGAGGAGCTATGTGTTCCCCCTGACCTTTAACTCTGAGTGTAGTCATAAGACATGACCTGGTACCTGACTGGTCCAAGAAACATGAGAAACAAGTAGAGCAGAGCCAGACCCAACCACTCTCCCAGGGCAGCCCAGGTTGGGCTGCCAACACCCAGGCAGCCTGCACACGTGGGAGCCACATACGCCTGGCCCCTGACTTAGGAGTTTTCAGCTTTACGATGGTATAAAGCCATGCGTGCTCAGTAGAAACCGTACTTGGGCAACCCGTACAACCATTCTGATTTTCTTTTCTTTCTTTTTCTTTTCTTTTTTTTTTTTTTTTTTTTTTTTTTTTTGTGAGACGGAGTTTTGCTCTTGTTGCCCAGGCTGGAGTGCAATGGCATTATCTTGGCTCACTGAAACTTCTACCTCCTGGGTTCAAGTGATTCTCCTGCCTCAGCCTCCTGAGTAGCTGGGATTACAAGCATGCGCCACCACGCCTGGCTAACTTTGCATTCTTAGTAGAGATGGGGTTTCTCCATGTTGGTTAGGCTGGTCTTGAACTCCTGACCTCAGGTGATCTGCCCACCTTGGCCTCCCAAAGCACTGAGATTACAGGCGTGAGCCACTGTACCCAGCCCCTGGTTTTCACATTTGGTACAGTGTTCAATAAATTACATGAAATATTTGACACATTATTTTAAAATCGGCTTTCTGTTAGATGATGTTGTCCAACTTAGGCTGATAGAAACCTTCTGAGCACATTGAAGGTAGGCCAGGCTTTCACCAGGGTAGGAGGATCAAGTGCATCTTCCACGTCCAAGATTTCTAACTTACTTTGGGTTTATCAGGATGTGACTCCATTGTATGTCGGGCAGATCTACAATGTCTATTGCAGTCTGCCACTGAGAGTTTGTGGTTGTTTGCCACATACCAACAGCTGACTGACACACAGTCAAATTGCACCATTTTACAGATGAGGAAACTGAGGCCTTAGAATGTAAGGGCCTTGCCCGGTGATTTACAAATAATAAATAGCAGAGATCCAGGTGTCCTGATCCTTAACCCAGGATTCTTTCTTTCTACTCCATGGCAGTGACTGTCACGTAGGTTTTTGGTTCATTCATTCATTCATTCATTCAGTAAACGTGATCCTGGAGAGATGTAGATGACTTGGGTTTATTCTCAGCCCTCAAAAAGCTCTGTGTGGTATTGGTGGGAAGATGGGCCTCAAACAAACTATGAAGAATGTGGCAAGAGTAACAGAGATGTGCTCAGGCACCAAGAAGAGGCACAGAACCCGGCTTGAGGAAACCAGGGCAGGCTTCCTGGAGGACAGGGCGTCTGTGCTGAGTTATAATGAATGAGAAGGAGCTGACCTGCTAACTGAGGAGGAGTGAGGTTGGCGTGAGTGTCTGCTGGAGTTGAGGCATCGGAAGGCGGGAGCAACCGCCAGCCAAGGTCAAGTTTCGTTGAGCTGTCCCAGCCGTTCAGGTGAGGCAGGGAGTGACAGGAGATGGGCTGGGAGGAGGACAGGGCCCACATCCTGGCCTTTATCTCATGGAGAGAGCTCAACCCCTTTCACAGCAGGTGATTGGGGGCCTTTGGGGATGTGGCCTTGGACAAATGAATTCATTTGCCGCGCCGGGATTTGTCCATCCCTAAAACCAGGGGCTGCACAAGCTGCCCTTCAGGGGCCCCTGCAGCTCTAAAGCCACTGTGGGGGCCTGACCAGGGGTGGACATGCCACGCAGGAAGCTATCTGTCTTGGCAGCTGATCCAGGCCCAGAGTGGAGAAGAGCAGTCCCCTCTGCCCATGGAGGGGTGGGGGTTGACACCTCAGGGGGCCAGGCGACCCTTCTTTCCACCTTCGAGCAGCAGGGGACGTTCGTCTAAGCCAAAGGCTGGTGAGGAAAGGAAGAACGAGGACACATTGGACATTCGACATTAAATATAGTACTATCCAGATGGGGAAATGACTTTCTGTTTCCCTTCCTCTTTTCCTCACAGAGGGAACACGAGGGAGGCTGGGATTAGTCATTGACGCGAGGGGGGTCGGCCAGCCCCAGAGAGCCCTGTCCTTGCACCCTGCCTCAGAGCCCAGAGACAGACCACCTGGAGGAAAAACAGAGCCCCCTATTTAACAGGAGAGGGGCAAGCCAGCCAGGCTGGCAGGAAAATTCCAGGTAATTGATGTTATTTTCCCATTGACTACATTCTGCTAGAAAAGATTTCAGTTACAGGGTGTAATCAAATCACACTTAAGAATTCTACTAAAAGATTACTTTTATAATGAGGAAAAAAATGTACTTTTAAAGAGGAGTCTGTGGTATAACCTCCTCAGAGGGCAATCTGGCGATGGCTTTAAAACTGTGAAATGCACACACTCTGATGTGCCAATTCCACTTGCGGGAATTGGCCTCGCGGGCGTGTTTGCGCAGGCACGTGCACACCTGTGCAGGAAGACGCCTTTGCAGCACTGTCTGTGGAAGCAGATGACTGGAAGCGACCCCAGCATCACCAGTGAGGCGTTCAGGGCCAGTGAACAGGATATCCCATAGGCTGGAATACTATGCAAGCATCCAAAAGAGCATGGCCGCTGCCTGTGGGAAAGATTTCCAAGCAACACTGTTTTACAAGAAATGCAAGAGGAAGGCCTCCTTTCTTGGGCACAGCCTGCTCCGTATATGCAGAAAGCAAGGAGGACGGCTGTCCAGAGATGGGCAGGAGCTCTGCCGGTGTTTCTTGCAGCTGCCATAACAAATGACCATGTACTTGGTGGCTTCAGACAACACAGATGTATCTTCTCACAGTTCTGGAGGTCAGAACTCTAAAATCAAAGTGTCAGCAGGGCCATGCATCCTCTGGAGGATGTACTTTCTTTCCTTTTTTTTTTTTTGAGACGGAGTATTGCTCTGTTGCCCAGGCTGGAGTGCAATGGCGTGATCTCAGCTCACTGCAACTTCTACTTCTTGAGTTGAAGAGATTCTTCTGCCTCAGCCTCCTGGGTAGCTGGGATTACAGGAGCTCACCACCATGCCAGGCTATTTTTTTTTTTTGCATTTTTAGTAGAGACAGGGGTTTCACCATGTTGGTCAGGCTGGTCTCAAACTCCTGACCTCAGGCGATCCACCCACTTCAGCCTCCCAAAGTGCTGGAATTACAGGCATGAGCCACCACACTCAGCCGAGGAGAGGTGTCATGTGTCAATTTGACTGGGCCACAGAGTGCCCAGGCACTTGGTTAAACTTTCTTCTGGGTGTTTCTGTGGGGGTGATTGGGATGAAAGAAACACTGGAATTGGCTGACTGGATAGAGTAGACTGTCTCCCTAACGTGGGCGAGCCCCATCCGCTTGGTTGAAGGCCCCCATAGAACTAAAAGGCAGACCCTTTTCCCTGTAAGTGAGAGGATTCCTCCTTTCTGTCTACTCCAAACTGGAACGTCAGCTTATTTTTTTCTGCCTTCAAACTTGACCTGAAACTCCTGGGTGCTGAGTTTATTGACCCTTAAACAGGAACTAAACCATCAGCTCTCCTGGGTCTCCAGCCTGCTGACTCATCTTGTAGATTTGGGGACTTTACCCAACTCCGTAATCCCATGAGTCAATTCATATGTGTGTGTTTATAATGTAGAGTTCTCTGTTTCTCTTGAGAATTCTGATCAATGTAGGAAAACTCTGTTCACTGCCTCTTCCAGCTTCCATTGGCTGCTGGCATCCCTTGGCTTGTGGACAAATCACTCCAAGCTCTGCTTCTGTGGCCACATTGCCTCCTCCCCTTCTTTGTGTGTCTATTTCCTAAGGGTATGACAGTCAGTGGACTTAGGGCTCACTCAGATAAGGCAGGATAATTTCGTCGTCTCAGGATTCTGACTTAGATACGTTTGCAAAGACTTTTTTTCAAATAAGGTCATATTCACAGGTTCCAGGGATTAGGACATGATCTCATCTTCTGATCCCAGCTCCATGAGAGTGAGGAGCCCTCCGGGAAGGGAGACAACAGTCCAGGGGTTCTGGTGAGCAGGAAACTTGTTTTTCGTGGTAACCCTTTCTGCAGTGTTCCTCTTCCTTCCCATAAACATCTATTACCTGTTATCACAAACCTCAAACAGTCAGCAGTAATGCAGCTAGCCAACTTTTCAAGCACCTTAAAAGTCCTTCTATATACATCATTTGACTATAAGCTGGCCGCCCTTCTAAGAGTCCCTAACTGGAGTGTCCAGCTCCCTAGGGCAGGGCTGGTCCTAAACATGTTTTGCAGCTGGACCCAGAGAAGAACGTGCCTAAGGGGTTTTCAATCCATATTCAAATGAAAAATGGTAACTTTCTGATTCATTAAGTGTTTGACTAAAGATAGTCACAATATTGCAGTGTACTCAAAGCAGGTTACACACTTACATTCTGCATCATGAGAACATCTTTTTTAGTGCTGTCCATGCGAAAGAAACAGCTTCCAATGTAGAAACAACAACCCGTCAGGCAGAGGTCAAAGGCATCTCCCCGGCCACTGGGGGCCAGGCGGAATGGGCTGTGGCTTGTTTCCCATGCAACCCAGGCTGGGTTCTTTGAGGGCAGACACGCTTTTGCTCGCACATTCAATGTGTCGGAGTTGTCTCCGCTTCCTTAAGAAACGGTTTCCCTCCCCTCTTTTCTCTCACCTGGGCTTTGTTTGTTCACTTTTGAGAGAGAGAGGCCTGGAGAAATATATTTCTTTCTTCTTAAATCACCAAAAAGAAAAGGATCTGGGAAAACCTGATAATAAATGGCAACTGACACTGGGCTCAGGGTGGGGAGATGTTGAGGAGTGGTGGGTACTGTGACAAAGAGAACAGTACATGCCTTGTCTAACGGACGGCCACCCCAGAATATGTGCCCACGGATGCCAGAGCTTCTGGCTTTTCAGGAGAAGCTTAACATCCAAATTTTAATGTAAACCCTTCCAATAATTTAGTGTAGAAAACTGATTTAAATCATTTTAAACTGCTGTGTAGGCCAAATAAAACACACTCTGGTCAGATTTCGCCTCATTTTCAAACCTGCTTCCTAATGCATTAGTGCTTTAAGTTGCTGGACAACCTTGAGCTATGTCTTCACCTCTACTTTCATATCCAAACAAACCCTTATTTTTTTTTTTTCAATTTTTCTCAATTCTTAAACTAACAGCTTCATGTGGTAGTAATGAAGTGGCCAAGGCAATGTCCTGGGATGGGGATTCAGAGCCTGGGGAAGAGATACAAACAGAAAAATGGGCTCTCCACACAATTGGACAGGTGGGCAGTTCTGTTCGCCACTGGCTGGAGGGGGCAGTGGCTGCTCCCTGGCTAGTTGCCTGGTTGTTTTGGACATTTGCTTGTGTAGACTGTTCTGTTCTCAACCTAATGATGCCATTTTTAGTGACTCATTAGGATCCTCATTAAGCGTTGTTAGCACATCAAAACAACGTTGGTGAGGGCTGGCAGAGGGCGGCTTCCTGGACATTAGCAGTTGTCTGAATGTCCCTGGCAGCAAGGAAGGGACAAAATGGCAACACACAGATTCCCAAGTGCATCAGTTCAGAGGGTGCCGTTTCTTTGGCAAGCACTCACTGAGCACCTACTATGTGTACGCATGGGCATATGGTGACTTCCTCCGATACCAGAATGAAACGCAAAGTCATCATGTCCCTCCCTGTCCCTGGCTCGTCCACTCCAGCTCTGCTGAGCTTTCTGCTCCTCCAGTGCACTTCGTAGGCCCACTTGCTGTGCCCCCTCTTGGCATGCTCTTTCCAGGTCTTAGCCCCAGATATCCCATTTCTGGAGAGATGGCCCCTGACTCCCTGTCTCCTGCTGACAAACCCTCACCCATCACTCTCCACTCCACTGTGCTATTTTATTCACCACGTAATTATTGTGCCTATTTGCCTACTAGTTTATCGTCTATCTCCCTCCAACAGAACAACAGCTGCACGAGGGCAGGGACCTGGTCTGCTGGATCTCCGGCTCCCCCAAGAGTGCATGGCACATGTAGGTGCTCAGTTAATATAGGTTGGTGCAAAAGTAATTGCCATTTTTGCCATTGAAAGTAATAAAAGAAACAGCAATCACTTTTACACAAACCTTTTTTTTCTTTCTTTGAGACAAAGTTTCACTCTTGTCACCCAGGCTGGAGTGCAATGGCTCGATCTTGGCTCACAGCAACCTCTGCCTCCTGGGTTCAAGCAATTCTCCTGCCTCAGCCTCCCAAGTAGCTGGGATTACAGGCTCCCGCCACCATTCTGGCTAATTTAGGTTTTTTTTAGTAGAGACAGGGTTTCACCAAGTTGGTCTGGCTGGTCTCGAACGACTGACCTCAGTTGATCTGCCGTCCTCTGCCTCCCAAAGTGCTGGGATTACAGGTGTGAACCACCGCGCCTGGTCCAACCTGTTTAACAAATGCAAAAAAAATGAAGAACTAGCCCATCCTCTCAGCTCAGGGTCACAAATGATCTGGTGTGCCCTGTACACCTCCATTGTGCATCTCTGAGCAGTACAGCTTATGGCTTTATTAAAGAAATCTGAGATCATTCTAAAGGAAAGATAACATGCGAGATAACATGTTAATTTCTTCAGTTCACAATTCCCTTCAGCAAAGATCTGTGCAGGAGCCCTGGCCCTGGCCCCTGCCTCTCCTCCACTCTGGCCAGCGCCTGGAGCGAGCCTCAGGTGCTTTTGGCAGCAGGCAGAGATCAGGCAGGGGCGTCCCAGGGCCAGGATCAGCCAATAGATTATTTCTCTGAGTAATTAGGATGGAATTAAAAATTAATTCTTTCCTTCAGCCTGATTGCATTTCAAGGGATAAACTAAGTGTTATGGCTTTTGTGTAGTTTTTTCTACCTAAATTAAATTGGATTGTGTTTTCAGAGATGGAGGAAATGAAATACTAAGATTAATCCAGTAGCTAAAAATCCCTAGGGAGGGAACATGGTGACTGTCCTGAGAGTGGATGAACTTGAAGGTTCGGCTGCTCTTGGCTGTCACAGTGGATGTGGCTCCCCAGGGAGCAACTTAAGTCCATGCCAAGGACCCAGCAATTCCAATCTGCTCTTGTCCCTGAAACACAGGACGTCAAGCTACCTTGTCTACTCCCCCTGTGGAATGAGCTGAATCGGCCCAAGCGAGCCCAGACTCCAGGCTGGTTCTGCCATTTACTGGTGGCAGTTCATCTCACACATCCCTCTCTATGCCCCAGCTTCCTCTTCTGTGAAATCGGTATAAATCAGACTTTACAAGGATTGGAGGCATTATATGATAATGAGGTTATCCCAGGGGCATAGGTACTCAATAAATGCCCGAGTCCACCCAACCACCCACTCCAGGCTGTAGAAGGAGTTTCCTTCCTTTCTTTTAAAATATATTCATTTGTTCACTCATTCATTAATTTATTCACTCATTCATTTACTAGGTAGTGCATTCCTATGATTTAAGAATCAAAAGGTAGAAAAGCCCTATGGGAAAAATCTTACTCAAGCCACTGCCCCACTGCACCAGCTCCCCTGTGCAAAGATAGCTAGTATTATCTGTGTCTTGTTTATCCTTCCAGAAATATTTCATGTATCTATGAAAAAATATGTTCACATCACTCCTCCTCTTTTTGTTTCACTAATGGCAATGTGTTAGATGCATCCTTTGACCCTTGCTTTGTCTTCCACGATATATTTTGGAAAATATTTCCTATTGGTGCACAATCTAGTTGCTCAGTCATTTCCACACCTGGATAGTTATCTATTGCATGGATGTTTCATGGCATTTCTAACTAGTCCCCTGCTAATGGACATTCGTATTGTTTCCAATCTCTTGTTGCTTCAAACAGTTCTGCAATAAATAACCTTAGACAAAGTAATTTTTCTCATATGTGTAATATCCCTCTAAGGTAAATTCCTAAGCATGAATGTGTTGGTCAAAGAGAATAAAATACGTTTGTTAAAAATAAAAACTGTGTTTAGGGAAGAGGAAATGGACACAAGAAGAACCATAGAATATTTGTAAAAGTTGATGTTGATGGTTACATGGGACTTTATTATATAATTCTTTCTACTCTATATTTGAAAATGTTCACAATTAAAAAATAAACTGTAAAAAGAAATGGGATTTCCTGTCCTGTATCTTCCAGTAAGGAGCTTGAAACTCATCCCCCTCATCTACACAAGAAAAAAGCAGAACAAACTGAAAACCAACAACTTTTCTGAGATTTCTCAGAGATCTGAGGTCACAGGGCAAACTCCTGCCCCAAAATTGACAGATGGATACAGAGAATCACAACCTACCAGAGCAGAAACCTCTGGTAGAACAATTCTGTGACAGGAAAGCCTAGACTGTAATTGATCGATTGCTGGAGGCTCCGTGTAGACAAGTTTGAGAGTTAAAAACTCCAAGGGGCAAGTCCTAGGGATGTCACCCCACCCCAGCCCACTTATGTGAGTGTTACCTCCAGAAGTGCTACCAGTCTCAAAGTGAAGATCAAAGAAAAGATCCCCTTGTGCTTCTGGCAGATGGGGAGAAAAGTAGCCGTTTTGAAATATGCCGAGCATTCTGTTCTTCTTAACCAAAGCCTGCACTCAAGAGAATCTATTTTACCAGAGCTGAACTGACCTGGGGGAAGGAAAATACCCAACTCTAGTCCCTCTTCCCCAGTTTTTGGCATGGGGGAAGGACATTCTCTACTGCAGCCAAATCTATCCTTCTAGTCCCACCCAAGAGGGAAAGGTGGGAATAGCTGAGAGGCATTGTGAGGATCACAGCCCAGGGGCACAGGCTTGGCAAAAGACTGAGACCGGATCATAGGACTACAGAACTCTTCTCTACCTTCCACAGCTTACCACTACTCACTAAAGACCTTATCAGTTTCTTTTACTTAATACACCAAGTCCAGCTTTCAACAAAAAAATTACATGACATCCTAAATGGCAGAAACATACTTTGAACAGACAAAACAAACATCACACTAGATTCAGACATGGCAAGGATGTTGAAATTATCAGATGAGGAATTTAAAATAACCATGGTTAATATGCTAAGGGCACTAATGCAAAAAGTAGACATGCAAAAGCAGGTGGGTAATGTAAGCAGAGAAATGGAAATTCTGAGAAAGAATCAAATAGGAGTGTCAGAAATGAAAAATACTGTAACAGAAATAAAGACTGTCTTTGATGGGTTCATCAGTAGACTGGACACAACTGAAGAAACAATCAATGAGCTTGAAGATGTGTCAGTAGGAGCTTACAAAATTGAAATGCAAAGAGAAAATAAGACTGAGGGAAAAAGATGGAACAAAATATCCAAGCATTTTTAAGGTAATTGCAAAAGATGTAACATATGCATAGTGGGGATACCAGAAAGAGAAGAAAGAGAGAACAGAAGAAATATTTGAAGCAATAATGATGAGTGAGAATTTCTCAAGGTTAATATGATACCAAACTGCACATCCAGGAAGATCAGAGAACACCAAGCAGGATAAATACCCAAATAGTTATATTTGGGCATTTCATATTCAACTTGTAGAAATTCAGGGACAAAGAAAAAAATCTTGAAAGAAGCCAGAGGGGAAAAATCTCTTACCTATAGAGAATAAGGACAAAAATCACATCAGATTTGTCTTCAGAAATTATGAAAGCAAGAAGAGAGTGGAGTGAAATATGTAAAGTGTTCAAAGAAAAACACCTACCAACCTACAAATCTGTATTCAGCAAAGTTATCTTTCAGAAGTGAAGGAGAAATAAGGAGTTTCTCAGGCAAACAAAAATTGAGGGAATTTGCCACTATTAAACCTGCTTTGCAAGAAATGTTAAAAGAAGCTCTTCAGAGAGAAGAAGAATGATATGGGTCAGAAACTCAGATTTATGTAAAGAAAGAAAGAAAGAGTGTTAGAGAAGAAATAAGTTAAGGTGAAGTAAATGCTTTTATTTTTAATTCTTGATTGATCTAACAAATAAAAGTTTGTTATTTTATTTGATCTAACAAAAGTTTGTTTATGTAACAAATAAAAGTTATTATTACAAGATAATAGTAGCAACAATGTATTTGGTGACTATAGCTTATAGATAAGCAAAATAAATTGCTGAATGATAGGAGTGAAGGATGGAGGAATTAGGAATGATCTGTTATTATAAGTTACTTCAAGTACCCATTAATCAGTACAGTGTCATTTGAAAGTGAACTTGGATTTATTGTAGGTGTATATCACAAATTCTGGGTAACCACTAAAAAAAATTTTGTAAGTATAATTGATGTATAAGAAAGGAGAGATTATAGAATCATATCAAATACTGTATTAAAACCACAAAAACCAGAAAAATCGTGGAAGACAAAAGTAGAAACAGAGGACAAGGGCAATGAATAGAAGACTAGCAAATATGGTAGCTATTAATCCAACTGTATCAATAACCATTTTAAACATTAATGGTATAGCAGTTTTATTCATAATCGTGAAGACTCGGCAGCATCCATGAATTGCTGTCCTTTAGTAAATAATTGGATAAATTACCTAAACAACGGAATATTATTCAGCACTGAAAGAAATAAGCTGTTAAGCCACTATAAAACATTAAGGAATTTGGAATGTATACTGCTAAGTGAAAGAAGCCAATCTGACTCCCATCCAGATGACTTTGGGAAAACTCAACATTATGGAGACAGTAAAATGATCAGTGGTTGGCAGGGGTCAGGGTGGGGAAGGAGGGATGAATAGGTGGAGAACAGAGGACTTTTAGGGTCTGTGTGAAACTATAATGGTGGACACGTCATTATACATTCATTCAAACCCACAAAATGTACAACACCAAGAGTGAATTCTAATGTCAACTCTGGACTTTAGATGAATATGGTGTTTCACCATGTGTCGGTTCATCAATGCACCACTCTGGTGGGGGACGTTGATAATGGAGGCGGCAGTGCATGTGTAGGGACAGGGGACATATGGGATAGCTCTGTAACTTCCTCTTAATTTTGTTGTAGCCCTGAAACTTCTCTTTAGAAAATCAACCTTCAAAAAAAACTCAGAAAATAGCAGGTGTTGGCAAGGATGTGGAGACGTTCGAACTCTTGTGCACTGTTGGTGGGACTATAAAAAGGTGCAGCTGCTATGAAGCAGAGTGCAGTGGCTCCTTAGAAAATTAGAAGTAGAATTTCCACATGATCCAGTAATTTTCCGTTCTGGGTATTTGCCAAAAGTATTGAAAGCAAGGACTTGAGATATGTGCACACTCATGTTCATAGCAGTATTATTCACAATAGCCAAGGAGTGGAAGCAACCCAAGTGTCCATCAATAGACACAAAATGTGGTCTATACATGCATGTAATAATACTCAGCCATAAAGTTCAGACACATGCAATAATATGGATGAATCTTGAGGACATTTTGTTAAGTGAAATAAGACACAAAAGGATGAATACTGTACGATTCCACTTATATGCGTTATCTAGAGCAGTCCAACTCAGTCCAACTCACAGAGACAGAAAGTAGAATGGTGGTTGCCAGGCGCTTGGGGGAAGGCATAATGGAAGTTGTTATTTAATGGGTATAGAGTTTCAGACTTGCAAGATGATGAGTCCTGGAGATGGATAGAGATGATTGCATGTCAGTGTGAATGCCCTTAATGCCATTGAGTGATACACTTAAAAACAATGAAGAAGATAAATTTTGTGTGTATTTTACCACAATAAAAAAAAGAAAGATCAGGGGTTGCCAGGGGTTTGAGACAATGGAAGTATGAATTGGTGGGGCACAGGGGATTTTAGGGCAGTGAAACTGTTGTGTATGGTACCATAGTGGCAGATACGTTCTTCTATACTTGTCCAAGCCCATAGAATGGAGAACACCAAGAGTGAGCTCCCACGGAAACTATGGACTTTGGGTGATAACGATGTGTCCACGGAGGTCCATTGATTGTAGCAAATGTACCACCCTGGTGCAGGATGTTGGCATCTGGGGAGGCTGTGTGGGTAAGGGCATGAAGCAGGGCAGAGGGCACTCTATGGGAGCTCTCTGTTCAATTTTGCTGTGAATATAAAACTGCTCTAAAAAAGGGAGGTTATTAATTTTGAAAACATAGAGTCTACAGCTCAAAGAGTGAGCCCTAATATAAACGACGGACTTGAGTTGATAGTGATGCGTCGGTGCTGGTGCACAGATGCGCGGTGGGGATGCATAGTGTTGCGGGAAGCACGTGGGGATTCTCTGTACTTGATGATCACTTCTGCCGTGAAGCTAAAACTGCTCTCAAAAAATAGTCTATTACGTTTTTGTTTTTGTTTTTTTAAAAAGAGATGTGCATTTGTAACTGGGTAGATTGTCAAATCTCCCTCCGCAGGGGTTGTGTGCATGCAATGCATGACGGCGCCCGTTCACCCATCCCCACACAGAGCACCACCCAGCTCTTGAATCTTTGCCAGTTTTTGGTGTCTTGGCATAATTTTTTTATGAACAAAGTTTGTATCTAAGTCTGACATACTTACAGAAAAGAGCACAAATACTAAGTGTACAGTTTGATAAATTTTCACAAAGTGAATGTATACGATAGACAGCACCACAATCAAGATATAGAACATTATCTGAGAGTCCAGAAGCCTCCTCACCTGCTTCTAGTCACTATCTTCCCTCCCCAAGGTAACATTTAACCTGACTTCTATCACCATGGATCAGTTTTGCCTCATTTGACTTTTATATAAGTGGAATCATACAGTCCATACCCTTGTGCCAGCCACCTTTCATTCAATGTAACATCCGTGAGATTCATTCTTGTTGTGTAGCTGCAGTTCATTCATTTTCATCAGTGCACAGCATTCCACTAAAGGACTATGCTACAACTTATCCATCCTACTATTGATGGTCATTTGGGTTGTTTCCTGTTTGGAGCAAATAGTGATGCAGTAAACATTCCTGTACTTGTCATCTGCTCCAATATGTACTCATGACTGTTGGGTAAACTTCTAGAAGTAGAATTGCTGGATCATAGGACATGCATGTGTTCAGCTTTAGTAGATAATGCTACACACGTTTCCAAAGTAGTTTTTCCGTTTACAGTCTTGCTGTGATAAAAATTCCATGAGATCTGTATTCTCATAAACACTTGAAAATGCCAGTCTTTTTAACTTTTGGAGTAGTTATCTCGAAGTGGTTTTAATTTGCGTTTCCCAGATGACTAAAGGTCAGCGCCCTTTCATATGTGTGTAGATAGTCTTTCTTATGAAATGCCTGTTCAAATCTTTTACTCAGTTCTCTGTTGAGTCTTCCTTTACTTACATTGTTGGAGTTCTTTGTCTGTACTGGATAAAAGTCTTTTGTAAGTGACCTGGTGTGGTGCCTCACACCTGAAATCCTAGCACTTTGGGAGGCCAAGGAAGGTGAATCACTTGAGGTAAGCAGTTCAAGACCAGTCTGGCCAGCATGGTGAAACCCTGTCTCTACTAAAAATATAAAAAATTAGCTGTGCCCATCTGTAATCCCAGCTACTTGGGAGGCAGAGACAGGAAACTTGCTTGAACCTGGGAGGTGGAGGTTGGAGGGAGCTGAGATAGTGCCATTGCACTCTGGCCTGGGCTACAGAGGGAGACTTTCTGTCTTGCTTTGCAAGTAATACATACAGAAGAGATCTTTCACTTTCTGGGGCTTGACTTCCCATTGTATTAATGGTGTGTGTGTGTGTGTGTGTGTGTTTTTTTTTTTTTGAGACAGTCTCACACTACCATACTTCGCTAACTTTTGTATTTTAGTAGAGATGGAGTTTCACCATGTTGGCCAGGCTGGTCTCCAACTCCTGACCTCTAATGATCCACCCTCCCTGGCCTCCCAAAATGCTGGGATTACAAGCGTGAGCCACCGTGCCTGGCCATGTATTAATAGTGTCTTTTGATGGATAGAAGCACTTGATTTTAATGCAGTCCAATTTATCAATACTTTTCTTGATGCCAGTGCCATTATATCCTATATAATAAGACTTTGCCCTGCCCAATGTCACAAAAATATTCTCCAATGTTATTTTCTAGGTTTATTATTTTACTTTCCATATAGTGTAATATAAGAACTAAAACTGATTTTGTCCATATGAATAGCCAGCTGACACTGTGCCATTTATTGAAAGATCTTTATTATTTATTAAAGGATGAGCTCATCCTTTCCCCCACTCTCATTGCAACTTTGTTAAAAACCCAAATCCTCGTGTATATATGTGTGTGTCTGTTTCTGGACTTTATTCTACCCCATTGTTTACCCTTGTGCCAATATTATACTTTTTCAATGATTGTAGCTTTATACTAAGTTTTGATGTCTGATAGTATAAGACCTCCCACTTAGTTTTGTCTTCATGATTGTCTTGGCTGTTTTTCATGTTTTGTGTTTCTATATAAAGTTTAAAATTAGCCTGTCAATTTATAAACGCACACACACACACACACTATTGATTTTGATTGAAATTTCATGAAATCTATAAATCAATTCTGGGGGAATTGACACCTTTATAATAATGAATCTTTCAGACCACAAACATTGTATCTCTCCATTTACTTAAGTCTTTTTAAATTTCTCTCAATAATGTTTAGTAGATTTCAGCACAGAAGTTTTATTCTTATATATTCCTGTGGATTTTCTATATACACAATCATGTTATCTATGAATAATGACAGATTTATTTTTTCCTTTCCATTTTGTTTACTTGCCTCACTGCACTGGCCAGGACCTCCAGTACAGTGGATAAGAATTTAAAAGAAGTGGAGAAAGTAGAAATCCTTGTCTCATCAATAATTGCAGGCAGAAAACTTTTAATATTCATCATTAAACATGATACATGCTGTACATGTCTCATACATAACCTTGATCATATTAAATGAGTTTCTGTCTGTTCCTAGTTTGCCAAGAGCTTTTTAAAATAGTAAATGGGTGTTGATTTTTATCAGTCACTTTTTCTGCATTTGTTGAGGTGATTACACAATTTTGCCTTTATTCTGTTAGTGTGGGAAATTACAACCATTTTTTTTTTTAAAGCCAGCCTTGCATTCCTTGAATAAACCCAAGTTGGTGGTGATGTATTACTCTGTGTTTCTGGATTCAGTTTACTAATAATTTATTTAGGAGTATATGTCTATGAAAGAGATTGGTGTGTTCATGAGAGAGATTTTCTTTTCTTACGCTTTTCATAAACAAGTTTGGATATGAAGGCTATGCTGACTTTATATAAAATAATTGGAAACTGTTTCTTCTACTCGCTGGTGAACTATATGCAAGATTGGTGATATTTCTTCCTTACATGTTTGGAAGAATTATTCAGTGAAGATGTACTGGTGCAGGAGTTTTCTTTGTGGGAAGGGTTTTAGCTACAAATATAATTTATTGAATGGATATAAGAATTCTCAGATTTTCTGTTTCTTCTATCAGTTTTGGTAAGTTGTGTTTAGCAATTCTTCTATTTTGTCTAAAATTTCAAATTTTCTAGCATACAGTTATTCATAATATCCTCTTATTTTTAATATATGTAGGATCTGTAATGACATTCTTCTTTCCATTTCTGATATCAGCTATTTGTGCCTTATCTTGCTGTCTCTTAAAAATCAGTCTTGCCAGGCGTGGTGGCTCACATCCATAATCCCAACACTTTAGGAGGCGGAGGCAGGAGGACTGCCTAAGGCCAGAAGTTCGAGACCAGCCTGGGCAGCATAGCAAGACCTTGTCTCTATAAAAAATTAAAAAATTAGCCACATGAGATGGCGTGGGCCTGTAGTCCCAGCTATGCAGGGGGGACTACTTGAGCCAGGAGGTTGAGGTTACAGTGAACTATGATTGTGCCACTGCACTCTAGCCTGAAGTCTTTGCAACAGAGCAAAACCCTGTCCAAAAAAAAAAAAAAAAAAAAAAAAGAGAGAGAGAGAGAAAAAGACAAAAAGAAAAGACAAAAGAAAGAAAAAAGTCAGTCTTCTACGGGTTATCACTTTTATCCCTCTTTAAGAAAACATTTGACTTAATTGATCCTCTCTGTTGTAAGGTTCTTTCCTATTTTATTAATTTCTGCTCTCATTGTTTTATTCTAAATCTCTTTAAAGGATAAATATGCTGTTCTGTTTAAATCTTACTATTTTCAGTCTTCTTCCTTTTTAAATGCTACCTATTTTCCTCTATGCATGACTGTAGCTGTATCCACACAGGTTTTAATATCTTGTGTTTTCATTATCATTCTGCTTAAAATGCTTTCTAATTTTCTTTTCTTTCCTTTTAATTTTTATGTTAGATTTGGGGTACCCGTGAAGGTTTGTTACATCGATAAACATGTGTCACAGGGGTTTGTTGTACATACTATTACATCACCCCAGTATTAAGCTTAGTACCCAATAGTTATCTTTTCTGCTCCTCTTCCTCCTACCACCCTCCCTGCTCAAATAGACTCCAGTTGTCTGTTGCTTCCTTCTTTGTGTTGGTAAATTCTTATCATTTAGCTCCTACTTATAAGTGAGAACATGCGGTATTTGGTTTTCTGTTCCTGTGTAGTTTGCTAAGGATGATAGCCTCCAGCTGTATCCATGTTCCTGCAAAAGACATGATCATGTTCTTTTTTATAGTTGCATAATATTCCATGGTGTATATGTACCACATTTTCTTTATCCAGTCTGTTATTAATGGGTGTTTAGGTTTATTCTATGTCTTTGCTATTGTGAACAGTACTGCAAGGTGTATACCCAGTAATAGGATCACTGGGTTGAATGGTAGTTCTGCTTTTAGCTCTTGAGGAATGCTTTACGATTTTCATGATTATTTTAATGTTGAGTTGAGGCTATTTAGGAGGATATTTTATAATTTACAAACATTTGGGTTTTAGAAAGTTTTTTAAAAATTGATTTTTAGCCTAATGCCTGTATGGTCAAGAATTTCAATCTTATGAAATTTGTTGAAACTTACTTTAAGGCCAAGATATGGTTCATTTTAATAAATGTGCCATGTACCCATATGCAAAAAATGTATATTAGATACATACTCAGTGTAATATGTATATACTCAGTATATACTGAGTGATAATACTCAGTGTATTGTATGTCAGTTATGTCAAATTTGTTATATATATTGTTCAAATATTCTATATCCTCACTGATTTTTTGGTCTTTTCTAAACATTATTGAGAGGGCTACATTAAAATCCCTGGATGATATTCCTCTATTTCTCCATTTATTTCTATTCAGTTATTTATGTATGTTGAGGTTATGTTATTAGAAATATAAAATATACAAAGAATTGTTATGTTTTCCTATTGGATTTAACCTTTATTATTAAGAAATGTCTCTCATTACATTTAACTACCTATTTTGTTTTGAAGCCCACTTTATCTGATAATAATATTACTACCTCAACTTTTTGCTGTTTTTAATAGTTTCTTACTTAATCCTTTTTATGTTCACCTTTTTATATTTGAAGTTTATTTCTTGTAAATAACATATAGAATTAAAAAAATCAAATTTAACAATATCTGTCCTTTAATTGGAATATTTAGTTCATTTACATTTAGTGTAATTACCTCTATATTTGTGTTTAAATCTACCACCTTATGATTGGCTTCTATTTGTCCCATCTATCCCTTGTCTTCTTTTGTATCAATCAAATGCTTACTTTATTCCGTTTTCTTTGTCTGTTAGCTTATTAGCTTTGGCAATCAGTCTAAAATTTCATCTTTGACTTACTCAAGTTGAGTGTAAATTAATTATTGCATCACTTCCCAGAGTCATGAGAATCTTAGAACACTATTTTATTTATTCCTCTCCCACTTTTTATGCTGCTGTCATTTTGTATTTTCTTTTTTCTTTTCTTTTTTTTTTTTAGAAAAAGAGAGAAAAGGAGAAAGAAAAAAAGAAACAGCAAAAGAAAGAAAAAAAAAGAATGAAAGAGAGAAAGAAAGAGGACAAGAAAGAGGGAGGGAGATTGAGATTCTTGTTTTATTGCCCAGGCTAGAATGCAGTCTGAAAATGGGTATTAAAAACCTCTTTTATGCCAATAATTGCACTTAACAATGGAGACAGGAAGGAATAGGGGATGAAAATAACAAATAAGCAGCCAACCAATATTTTATTTAAACCTGTGAAATGCTATGCAATTGCTGGGGAGTGATTTACTTCTAATTATGTGGTCACTTTTAAAATAGGTATAATGTGATGCTGAGAAAAATGTATGTTTTGTGGATTTGGGGAGGAGAGTTCTGTAAATATTTGTTAAGTTTACTTGTTCCAGGTCTGAGTTCAAGTTCTGGACATCCTTGTTAATTTTCTATTTCGTTGATCTGTCTAATATTGACAGTGTAATGTTAAAGTCTCCCACTATTATTGTGTGGGAGTCTAAGTTTCTTTGTGAGTCATTAAGAACTTGCCCTATGTATCTGGGTGCTCCTGTAGTGGGTGCGTATATATTCAGGATCGTTAGCTCTTCTTGTTGCATTGATCCTTTTACCACCATGTAATGTCCCTCTTTGTTTCTTGTGTTCTTTGTTGTTTTAAAGTCTGTTTTATCAGAGATGAAAATTGCAGCTTCTGGTAATGCTGGCTGGCTGTTTTGCCCATTAGTTGATGTAGATTCTTCATTATGGTGATGTTCTTTACCTTTTGGTATGTTTTTGGAATGGCTGATACTGGTTGTTCCCGTCCATGTGCAGTGCTTCTTTCAGAAGCTCTTGTAAAGCAGGCCTGGTGGTGATGTAATCTCTGAGTACTTGTTTGTTCACAAAAAATTTTATTTTTCCTTCACTTATGAAGCTTAGCTTGGCCGGATATGAAATTCTAGGTTGAAAGTTCTTTTCTTTAAGGATGTTGAATGTTGGCCCCCACTCTCTTCTGGCTTGTAGGGTTTCTGCTGAGATCTGCTGTGAGTCTGATGGGCTTCCGTTTGTGGATAACTCGACCCTTCTCTCTGGCTGCCCTTAGCATTTTCTCCTTCATTTCAACCCTGGTGAATCTGACGATTATGTGTCTTGGGGTTGCTCTTCTTGAGGAATATCTTTGTGGTGTTCTCTGTATTTCCTGGACTTGAATATTGGCCTGCCTTGCTAGGTTGGGGAAGTTTTCCTGGATAATATCCTGAAGAGTATTTTC